>ML825588.1:0-37855 GCA_009831015.1 Picea engelmannii | reverse complement strand
TGATTTCCCATATTTTTTATGGATGAGTCTGAACAAGATGGTAAGAGGTGTCAAATCCCTATCCAAAACTGAGAAGACTAGCATTTACCATCAAGGTCTTATTAAGATGTTAGTTATACATGAAATCAGGAAGCAAAGGATTAACTAGAAAATCCTCATCACTCAAAACCTTCCCATAGAAAACAAATCTGTAGAGGAAGCCCATCTTGCTCCAAATAAAGATAAGGAACCTAAAAATAAAAAGGGCAAGAAAGATAAGGTAACTCCATCATCATCCAGAACAATGAGCCAAAATGATAAAGCTAGTAAACAAGCAGGGCCCTCTTCCACAGTCAATAATATTTTTAAAAGTCAAGAATCAAAAGGTAAAAACAAATTAGTAGAGGAGACTTCAACAGTAGGACTTGAGGAGAAGGTTCATAAGACAAAAACTGTGAGGAACGAGAAGAATAGCTCAGAAAATAAAAGTTAATAGTCTATAGAACAAGCCCCTGTAACCATTCCACAAACAAAAAAGAAGAAAATAAAGCCTGTGAGCACCCCTGATCTAGTACCCCCTTGTAAAATAACCAAAAGGAGCATGGAAAAGAAAGGAAAAGTAGTTGTCAGTCCTCATACACGTGAAGATCTAATAGATCTTACCTCCCCTTCTGAAGACCTATTAGTCCAGGATGACATCCCTAGCTTGACCGAGGAATAATTCACTATTACTTTATGTTGGATGAGGGAGGAAGTGGAGGAAATAGAATACATCCAGCCAGAAACAATGGATTCAACAAGGACCTTAACAAAAGCACAGATGAAGAAAAAGATTGGGGATCTGCAAAAACAAAACTGGGAACTCAAACAAGAAGTGAAGGAATACCAACTATTGGACAGGTATATCAAAAAGGAAAACGAGCAACTGAAGGAAACCAACCAGCAACTTCAATATGACCATGAAGAGACTTCTAATAATCTCAAGAAGGTACTAAGACTCTTACAGTACATTAGCATCATAAAAAGGGAGCTAAGAGAAGAAACCTCAGCCATCAACATCATTGATCCACAGAAGCAAAGAATGGAGTCTCAACTTTTGAAAAAATTTGGGTTTGTTACAGTTGCATGAGGACATGCAATGGTTTTGGCATGGGGGAATGTTGAGCCTCTAAATTGACATACCCACTACCCTATTATACTCCTCATATATACCTTTTTGGCTTACCTAAGCTTGGATAAATGACAAAGAACACTACCATTAGCCATTGATGAGGTCATAAGGTAAAGTATAATTAATTCATGCATTTTTGTGGTTTGTTGAGCTAGGAGACTAAATGTTTCATCTACTAATGTTTTAATTTTCCACGTGTAACCTTTGACCTCTAGATCAGTCCAACCTTTATGTACCAGTTTAGCCATCCATTACTTATGCACCATATTGCCACTATCTGAATCCGATACCAAGCGCACCCTCCATTCAGATCCGCTACCGAGCCATCCACTGTCGCGATACGGTACCAATGGTCACAGACTATTCTAGTCTAGTACCAACCACTTGCATAATGTTCAGATCCAATACCATTTACCGAATATCACTTGTCACGATCCGGTACCAATACAGTAAGCAAAATATACCATGTTTATCGCCAGATCGTGCCCAAGATAATTGTTGGATGTTTTTTTAATCATCAAAGCTCTAGCAAGGTTATGTTAAGCTAGTTTGTTTATTTCTTCATCCTCATACACTTCATGTCATGAGGATGAAGCTTAAAATATGTAACTGAATATATAAATTTGACAATTGACTGATTTGCTAAATATTTCATCTCCTTGTATTTCACAACTAAGATGGTTTAAATAGTCATGGCAAGGATGGTGGAGGTAGTAGCGAGTTAGCATAACACAGTATGTGAAACAGTGTTACATATTGAAGAATAGATTTTGAGTTGAAGTTTAATAGAAGGATGTCAATTATTTCCATGTCTTGATCATTTATGAATGAATGTGAGTTGAGTTGTTAGCATAGTTTAATTCTATGTTTTGAAATTTGAGTAAGAGGAATGTGCGGATTGAAAGAAAGCTTACTGTAGACTCCAGGCACTGACCTATTGAACCAGCAAGGGCCGACCGCCCAACAAACGTCAACATCCTTATAGATTAGTGTTAGCATTTGATTTCAATAGTATAAATGTTAGACTAGCTGAAGCTTTGATCTTTTCATATGATAGCAGTATAGTTTAGTTTAGGTTTCAATTGCTTAGAGATATTTTTTTTGCATATTCTTTGTTTCTGTTTTTATGAATTTGATTTCGTTTCATGGACATAAATGTTGGAAGCAGTAGTCAAAAATTTGAAGGAGAACTAGTGAAGTTCACAATGACACATTGTGAACCACAACATACTCAGTATATTGACTATTGAACTACCCATGCTATGTCTTGATGATTGATGTGTGATTTCCTTTGCAGAAGTGTAATTGCATAGTTAGTTTTCTAGGTCAGATAGCAGAGTTGATCTATCAAAAGTACTCCATCTCATACATGCATGGGCCATAATGGAGTAGATATCCTCTCTATGAAAGACAACCAAAGTGTGTTTTGATTTGCTACTTTGTTTTGTTTCCAGCATGCATAATGTAGAATAGTTCTATACTCATGACATTAAAATTACCTTCCATACTAGTGTCTTATAAATTTGTTGATTATGAATCCTAAATTGATAATTAATGAGTGCATTATATTACACATATAAGTAGCACAACATAAATCCTAGGCCATTTGATCTAAGATGACAAGTGGAAATATTCCATGTATTTGAGGAGAAGGAAAAGGGTTCGATATTTGAGATCTCAGAAGCCAGAGCTCGGAGAAAATATCGATCGTCGATCAAGAAGGGGCCATTGGACCGTTGACCTAGTTTGAAAGATAAAACACCTATGTGAAGGAAGGACCATTTATTATGGTACAAGTGTCTGTAGATCGCTAGTTCCAAAAAGTTGGAGCACAGAAGGAAGTTGAGTTTGACATTTCAAACTCCTGAAATCCAGAATTTCGAAAAGAACCTTTACCATTGATTAGAGGAGATCTGATCTGGTTCATAGATAAGGAGGGAGTATATTTGAACATCCATTTGGACATTATCATCAAGATCGTGAGATTGACGATCCTATGTCATTGTTGGGATAAACGTTGCAAGGAGGTTAAGGAATCGAAGTCGGGGCACAATTTGAACCATGGTTTTGTCTGGAGGATATGTGTAGTCTAGAGAAGCATTTTAGGCCCAAGGGTGGCTTAACTCCAGATAGCTTGTGACCATGCCCACATCACATGGTCATATCCCCATGTCACATCAAGTGAGGGCTTATCAAAAAGGGATCTAAAACCGACACTCTGAGTTTTCACACAGAGCGGAAGGGGGAAGGTTGTGGGTTGTTGTCAGACCTACACCAAGAAGCCGAGGAGGTATGTGTCTAGATATAGAAGGGGACCTTTAAGGTTCAAGAGAGTCTTTCGACTCGAGATTCAGAGGATCCAAGACCGTGAGGTCTCACAACCCTACGAGGGAGTAGGGGGCCTACATCAAGTGGTATTAGAGTTATTTTAAAAAAAAATTGCAGACAGTAGACAAAAGGAGAAAGAAGGAAAGTTGGTATCATTAGTGGTATCAACGAAAGTTTATTTCTTTTTGTAGGTGATGCAGTGAAAGCATGCCACAGAGCGAATGCACAAATGGAAGAAGAAATGAGGCAAATTTTCTAAGCCCTAATATTGGCTCATTACCCCTTAATTGTGGCATATTACATTAGTAATGTTATTTTATTTATGTCTTCTATATTCCATTAGTTGTAATTATACCTCCTAGTCTCCTATATATACCAAGGAGACATTTTCATTTGAAATCATCTTGGAATTGTACATTTATGTGGGCATAAGGAGGTTTCCCCCTCGAAGAGGCTTATTATCTGAATTTATCTCTTTTTCAAGGCCTTGAGTACTTATTCTAAGGTTTTTCTATGCTATACTGATATTTGGTTCTTAACATATGGCATCAGAGCTCAAGGTCTTGGGGTTTCACTGCTACATCTAAGACACCCTGGAATTTTTGCTATAACTTATTTTCTACAATGTTTCAAAAGGAACAGATTGGGGGATATTTAGTAGACATATCAAGGTACATTGGGTTAAAATTTTATCTCCCGAGGCCTTACAATTTCTTATATACAGCCTATTCAAGATAGGGTTCTGAAATCATCCTGAATTGATTCATTGCCGAATTTTTGCTATAAATTTTTTTATATAATGTTTCAGACCCTGAACTGCAGAGGATATTCCCATAAATGATTTAGGTATCTGTGGTAAATTTTTTATCTTTTGTATCATCGTAAATTTGTAGATACACCCTATGGACGATAGGCTATCTGACTAGTTCTATTGACTAGTCTCAAGAAGGTGTTCTAGGTAAAACAATAATAACTTGTTCCTAGTGTATCCAAATTGAGTGAGACTAGTTGCATTGGATAGTGGATAGTCTGTAGTATTTTTGGTATGAGTTCTAGAATTTTATATCAATTATTTTGTGCGGGGCATGCTATACAAGTGACATCTCCCGAAAAGGATAAAAATCAGCAAGTTGTGGGGAAGTTACCATAAATTCCACTTGACACATTCAATTTTGATCAGACCTGTGGCATTGAAGAGAATAAATTTCAGAGAACTACAAAAAATAAAGTTTCATACCCAGAAGGTCCGAAACTTTGGAGATACAATAGAATAAATATTTTCTAGAAGAACCACCTCAAAATCAAAGTTCAAAAGTGATACTTGGCCAACATGCCACCCAAAAAGGGAACTTCTACACAAAACAAGCCTCTAGATAATCCTACATGGACTCTTGATGAAGGTGAAGAAATGTTTAGGGACATAAATGATTTACAAAAGAAGACAGTAACAAAATATGAACTATAAGAGATGATGGAGGGTTTAAAAGGGGAGATGATGGAAGGATTGAAAAATTTCATAATAGAGAGGACACCTGAAAGTGAAAATGTATCCCATGAAATTCATGATGAGGACACAAGTAAGATGAATCAAGAATGGAGAAATTCCAACTTTGGTTTGAAGACCAACCACGTTCCTAAGATCGATATGAGGAAGTTTGATGGCAAGGACCCAATCACATGGATACTTCAGATGGAGCAATTCTTTGATCTACATAATGTGCCACATACAAAAAAGGTACGAATTACTTCTTTATATTTAGAACCCAATCAATTTGTATGGTATTGATGGCTTTGTTTTCGCAAATCACTCGTCACTTGGAAAATTTTCACGGAAGAAATGATAGCACACTATGAGGATACAAGGAGCAATACCTTATTTAGCCAATTGATAAATCTCAAGCAAAACGGTTCATTTACAGAGCACACTGAGAACTTCCAAAGATTTAATATAAAGGTAACAGATATTCCAGATGAGCAATTGATTGATGTATTCATAGGAACTTTAAAGGATAAAATTCAACATGAGGTTTGCCTTTGGGAACCCAAATCAATGGAGAATGCATTTAAGGTGGCAAGAAATGTTGAAAGTAAAAATATGGCTATGGCTACTAGAAGGACAAATCCCAACATCTATAGAGAGAATAATGCTACTTCTTCTAAAACACCTCAACCTACAAGGTTGACACCTCAACAATTGCAGGAAAGAAAAGAAAAAGGTTTATGCTTTAATTGTGATAGCAAGTGAAGTAAGGGACATAAGTATGGCGATAAGAAATGATTCTACATAGATTGTGAAGAGGAAGAAGAAGAAGAAGAAGAACCATCTCAAGATGAAAACGTAGAAGAAATTTTGTCTGAAGAGTTGACGCCCATGATATCATGTAATGCATTGGATGGAATTAGCACTCCTCAAACCCTCAAGATCGAAGAATACATAAAAAATAAAAAGGTAATAGTTCTAATTGATTATGGCAGTGCTCATAACTTCATTCACTATAAATTAGCCACGCTCTCAATTTCTTTCTATATCCAGTGCCATAGTTTCAAGTAATGAGTGTAGATGGAGGAACTATCAATTGCTCAGGAAAATGAAATAAGATCAATCTTACTATGGGGGAATATGTAATGAATAGTCCAATTATTTCTATACCCATGGGTGGTGTTGATGTTGTACTAGGAATCCAATGGTTACAATCATTAGGAACAATGGATTTTAATTTTCATGAACTTTTCATGAAATTTTCATTGGAAGGAAAAGAAATTGAGTTAAGAGGTATCACAGGGAAACCCGGTAAGGTGATAATCTCTAATGGTATGAAAAAATTATTGAAAAAGGGGCATCAAGGCGTTATTGCACAACTATGGTCACTAGATGTTCAAACATCTAAGCCATCTATTCCTCAAGATCTCCAAGGGATCATTGATAAGCATTCTAAAGTATTTGAATATATTCCCAAAGGTCTTCCACCCACTCAAAATCATGATCATGAAATTCACCTAATTCCTAGGAGTGTTCCTCCTAACATCCATCCATACAGGTACCTTTATGCCCAGAAGAGTGAAATTGAGCACATGGTTGAAGAAATGTTAGAGGCTAGCTTTATTAGACCTAGCCAAAGTTCTTACTCTACACCAGTGGTAATGGTATTCAAGAAATATATCTCATGGTGTATGTGTCTAGATTATAGAGGGCTCAACAAGATCACTATTAAAGATAAGTTTCCTATTCTCGTCATTGATGAATTGTTAGATGAACTACATGGAGCAATCTATTTCACAAAATTGGATCTTTGTTTAGGGTATCATCATATTAGAATGAAGGAAGAAGATATCCCAAAAAGAGCATTTTGAACTCATGAAGGCCATTATGAATTTTTGGTCATGCCTTTTGGCCTTACAAATGCACCTTCCACATTCCAAGGGTTGAAGAATTCCATTTTCAAGCCCTTCCTTCAAAAATTTGTCTTAGTATTTTTTGATGATATACTAGTCTATAGCAAGTCTTGGGAGGATCATGTGCGACATGTTGACAAGGTTATACAACTACTAAAGGAGCAACAACTATATGCTAAACCATCCAAATTTTTCTTTGGAGTGAAGGAGGTAGAGTATTTGGGTCATATTGTATCTCATAAAAGAGTTAAGGTAGACCCTAACAAGATTAAGGCCATGATGGATTGGCCGATTCCCAAAACATTGAAGAATCTTAGAGGATTTTTGGGATTGATAGGTTACTCCCGCAAGTTTGTTCGGCACTATGGAAGAATAGAAGCACCTTTAACAACACTAACTAAGAAGGATGCATTTTCATGGACTCCAGAGGAAACTAAAGATTTTGAACAACTTAAAGAGGTGATGTTCAAAGCTCCTATCTTGACCACTCCAGACTTCACAAAAACCTTTATTGTGGAAAGTTATACCTCGGGAAATGGATTTGGTGTTGTCCTAATGCAAGAAGGAAGGCCCTTGAATTTTTAAAGTCGACCACTCAAGGGAAATTACTTACACAAACCCATTTATGAGAAGTAAATGATGGAAATACTACATGCATTGAAGAAATGGTGTCCTTACCTAATAGGTAGGCACTTGAAGGTCAAAACAGATCATGATAGTCTTAAATACTTCTTGGAACAAAGGCTATCTTCAGAAGAAAAACAAAAATGGGTAACCAAGATATTGGGTTATGATTTTGAAATCGTCTATAAAAAGGGGAAGAAAAATGTTGTGCTAGATGTACTCTCAAGAAAGGATGAATATGTTGAGGCCTTTCTCTGTGCTATCTCGATCATCCAACCCAATTGGATAATAGAAGCAAGAGATGAATGGAAGAATGATGGAAAAGTATGGACTCTCATTCAAAGGTTGTAGCAGGATTCCAGTGCATCAGATACATTTACATGGAAAATTGATTCACTATGGTACAAAGATCGGTTATATTTATCTAAGAACTCCTAAATCAAACAAAAGGTATTATTGGAATTGCACACCTCTCTAGTAGGAGGGCACTCGGGATTTTTGAAAACCTACCATAGAGTCAAGAAGATTTTTTTTGCGATGGCCTTAAAACTGATGTTCAAAGGTTTGTGGTAGAATGTTTTGTTTGCCAACAAAATAAGGTGGAAACGATTAAGACCCCATCTCTTTTACAACCATTAGCCATACCAAGTCAACGATGGGAGGAGGTTTCCATCGATTTCATCATAGGGTTACCGAATTCTGAATGAAAGAGTGTCATCATGGTGATTGTTGATAGACTAACCAAGTACGCACACTTTTGTGCACTCTCTCATCCCTTCAAAGCTAGTATAGTTGCCACCGCATTTATGGATATAGTTCAAAAGCTACATGGCAGCGCAAAGATGATTGTAAGTGACAGAGATCCCATCTTCACTGGACATTTTTGGACATAATTATTTTCTTGTTTGGGTACTCAATTGGCTCATAGCTCATCCTATCATCCTGAATCTGATGGACAAACTGAGATAGTGGACAAACGTATGCAAGGATACCTTCGTTACTTTTTCTCTGATAAAAAAACACAATGGTTCAAATGGTTACCCTTGGCAGAATGGTGGTA
Organism: Picea engelmannii; assembly: GCA_009831015.1. NCBI lineage: Eukaryota > Viridiplantae > Streptophyta > Pinopsida > Pinales > Pinaceae > Picea > Picea engelmannii. Next base: position 29,300 of record ML825588.1, on the reverse strand, counting down.
TAACACTTCCTTTCATACTGCAATAAAAATGACACCATTTATGGCACTCTATGGATACCACTCTCCTTCCATCACTTCTTCTCTAAAAAAAAAAGATAAGGTTCAAGAAGTGGAAGATCACATCGAGCATCAACAAGAAGTTCTACAAATCTTAAAGGACAACCTAACCATGGCATAGAATCGCATGAAACAACAACAAGATCAACATCGTAGTGAAATAAGTTTTGAAGTAGGGGATTGGGTGTTTTTAAGACTACAACCATACAAACAGATGTCCCTCAATGAAGCCAAAAAGGATAATAAATTATCACCAAAGTACTATGGCCCTTATAAGGTGTTGCGAAAGATTGGTACTATGGCATACAAATTGGAGTTTCCTACATATTCATGAGTACACCTAGTTTTCCATGTTCCATGCTTAAACAAGGTTATAGGCAACAAGATCCCAGTTCAAAATATATTGCCATAACTTGACGAGGAAGGAAAAATCATATGGGAGCCTGAAGCCATCACTGACACAAGAGTTCACCAACTGAGGAATAGATCCATTTCAGAGTATCTCATTAAATGGAGGAAACTACCGAATGAAGATTCCACTTGGGAAGATGAGTCTTTTATATAGAAGCATCCAGAGTTACTCAATCATTGCGGAAAACAATTCTCTCGATGGGAGGGGCATGTTAAGCCCTAATATTGGCTCATTACCCCTTAATTGGGGCATATTACATTAGTATTGTTATTTTATTTATGTCGGCTTTATTTCATTAGTTGTAATTATACCTCCTAGTCTCCTATATATATCAAGGAGACATTTTCATTTGAAATCATCTTGGAATTCAACATTTATGTGGGCATACAGAGGTTGCCCCCTCGAAGAGGCTTATTATCTGAATTTCTCTCTTTTTCAAGGCGTTGAGTACTTATTCTGAGGTTTTTCTATGCTATATTGATATTTGGTTCTTAACAGACTTTGAATGAGATTGGATGCCATGGAAACAACATAGAGAAGAGCACCAGATGTTGGTGATGTCAGTGATGCTGAGGGAAAAGAAGAAGAGGGCAAATAAAATGATGCAGAGGATGTTGCACATGATCATTGGATAAAAGTTGTTTCAAAGATAGGACCTAGAGAAAGAATAGAGGTACTTTTGTATGAAGGCAATTTATAAGTTGAAGAATTGTTGGATTATGTATGTGCTATGAATAAATACTTTGATTATTAAGATATCAAAGAAGACAAGATGGTGAAGCATGCAATGAAAAGACTAAAAGGTCATGCAGCATTATGGTGGGATGAACTATAATACAAACGTAGGAGAAATGTTAAGGAGAAAATTAAAAAATGGGATAGGATGGTAGCCAAGTTGAAGGACAAATTTATCCCGAAGGATCACCAAATCAGTCTTTACAAAAGATTGTATAACTTGAAATAGAGGGGTTTATCAGTGAAGGAGTACACTGAAAGAATTTTACCGACTGAACATCATGGATGGAAAGAAAGAGAATGAAGATGAGAAGATAGCCAGATACGTCAATGGGTTGAGATATGAAATACAAGAGGATATCAGCATGATGTCTATCAGTTAAGTCGAGGATTCTTATCAAGAAGCCTTGAAAGCTGAGGAAAAATTGGCAAGGAAGAAAAGCCAAAAAAGAAGAGGAAAAAATTCAAGAAGAGGCAAGGGAACCAGTAGATAGAAGTTCCAGAAGTCGAAGCCTGAAGCTGACAAACAACATAGTCACCACGAGAAGGGTGGAATTCCTAAATAAGGACAACATGGAGGAAGAGGTTCTTTTTCCAGAGGTAGAGGAAGAGGACGAGCTAGAGGAGATGTGGCTAAATGCTATACCTATGGAAAAGAAGAACACAAATTTTGGGAATGTCCCGACAGAAAGAGAAAAGGAGGCAGAGAAGCACACACTGCCGAAGCACAGAAACATGTGGAAGAAGAAGCAACAGAAGTAGGAAGAAACCTCATGATGAGGAAAATTCTTCTTAAACTAGAAAAGGAACCAATTCAGCAAAGAAGCCTGTTCATAACTACTTGCAAGTTGAAAGACAGTGTTTGCAAGGTAATCATAGACAGTGGGAGCACTGACAATCTAGTATCCACGGAGATGGTGGAAAAGATGGAATTGAAGACAATTGCACATCCAAATCCATACAAGGTATCGTGGTTGCAAAAAGGACATCAAGTCATGGTAACTCAACAATGCCAAGTTGAATTTAAAATAGAAGGTAACAAAGATGAAATGTTGTGTGATGTAATTCCTATGGATGTCTGTCATATTTTATTGGGGAGGTCATGGTAGTATGACCCAAAATTTATTCATGGTGGAAGAAAGAATACCTATACCCTAGAAAAAAATGGCAGAACACATATGTTGTTACCCATATAAGACCAAGAGAAAAAGAGAGAAGCTAATTCAAACATACTTCTCATGAATGGGAAGGAACTCTTAAAAGAAGTCAAGAAGGAGAAATAAATGTAGTTTGTTATAGTGAGGAAGCCTAGAGTTATCCCTACAAATACTTTTGTGGAATATTTTCCTGTAGAAATCCATGAACTGTTAGAAAACTTTGTTGATATAGTAGTGGATGCGTTACCACACTCATTGCCACCATTAGGATAATAAGCCATCATATTTACCTTATTCCAGGAGATAGTTTACCAAACAAACAAACTTATAGGTTGACACCTAGAGAGATTAATGAGGAGGTCAAGAATCAAGGCCAGGAGTTCTTGGATAAAGATTTAGTCGGGGAAATCCTAAGCCCATGTGCATTATTGACTATGCTAAGTCCAAAGAAAGATGGGGGATGGAGGATGTATATGAATTCCTGAGCCATCAACAAGATAACTATTAGATACAGATTCCCTTTACCAAGGATGGATGATTTGATGGACTGTTTGAGTGGAGCAAGCTATTTTTCCAAGATAGAATTGAAGAAAGGATAACATCAAATACAAATGAGAGAGGGAGATGAATGGAAAAGAACATTCAAGACAAACGAAGGATTGTTTGAATGGTTGTTCATGTTGTTTGGGTTGACAAATTCACTAAGCAAATTTATGAGATTGATGAATGAGTTGTTGAAAGACTTCATAGGAAAATTTGTCATAGTATATTTGGATGACATACTAATCTTCAGCAAGACGAAGGAAGAACACTTCAGACATTTGACCTTAGTGATGGAAAGGTTGCAGCAACATAAATTGTTGATAAATCTAAAGCAAAGGTCTTTTATGAAGAAGGAGCTCATATATTTGGGGTTGGTAATCTCTTCAAATGAATTGAAGATGGACCTAGAAAAAGTGAGAGCGATCATAGAATGGTCGTCGTTGAGAAGTATATTTGAGGTAAGAAGTTTTCATGGGTTAGCAAGTTTTTATAGGAAATTTATCAGAAATTCCAGTGGCATATGTGCACCCATGTTGGGCACTGTTATGAAGAAACACAAGTCCTTCAGTTGGACAAAGGAAGCTGAAAAAAGTTTCAAAGTGTTGAAAGAGAAGATCACAGAGAAACCAATTCTCGTCTTACCAGATTTTGGAAAAACATTTCAGGTGAGATGTGACACAAGTGGATTAGCCATTGGAGTAGTATTGAGTTAGGACAATAGGTCAGTTTGTTATTTCAATATGAAACTAAATGTCGAGAAGAAAACGTATTCCACATATGATAAGGAATTTTATGCGGTGATTCAAGATTTGAAAAAATGGAGGCATTATATAATTCCTAAAGAATTGTTCTTGTATAGTGATAATCATTCTTTGCAATTTATCACTAGGCAAGAAAAGTTGAATAAGATACATGAAAAATGGGTAGAATTTATGCAGAATTTTACTTTTGTTATTAAACAGATTGTTGGAACTACTAACAAAGTCACAGATGCTTTGAGCATGAACAGTTTGATTGTACTGGAATTCCAGGTGGAGACCTTGGGGTTTGAACACCTCAAGGAGATGTATAAAGAAGATGCAAATTTTAAAGAAGCTTATGAGGCATGCAAGAATCCTTTGTTGGGAGACAGAAGTCCATGGACTGAATATTTGATCCAAGATGGATTATTGTTAAAGGGAAGCCAATTATGCATTCCAAAGTGCTCGATGAGAGACAACCTGCTGAAAGAGAAACACAACAGAGGTTTAGCTGGATATTTTGGTCATGATAAGACATTTTCACAGCTAAGAAATTCATATTATTGGCCAAGCATGAGAGAGGAAGTGAAAAAGTTTGTGAACAAATAAAAAATTTGTCAGTATGAAAAAGGAAGACAATAGAACACTTGTTTGTGTCAGCCATTACCAATTCCAAAAAGGTCGTGGGATGCAATCAGTATGGATTTTTTTTTGAGATTTCCTAGAACTCAAAAAGGGAGTGATTCCATATTTGTTGTGGTGGACAAATTCTAAAAAATGGAACATTTCATACCATTCCAAAAGACAAGTGATGCCACACACATCGCCAATTTGTTTTTCAGAGCAGTAGTGAGACTACGTGGATTGCCGAGGAGCATAGTTTGAAAAAGAGACACCAAATTTGTTTGACACTTTTGGAGGACTCTATGGAAGAGGCTAGGGATGAACTTATCCTTTAGTTCCACATATCACCCACAGATAGATGGAAATACTGAATTAGTAAACAGAAGTCTCATAAACATATTGAGAAGTTTAGTCACTGATAAAGTTCGAGAATGGGATCAGATTCTGGCATAGGTAGAATTTGCATTCAACAATTCAGTGAATGGGAGCACAGTAAAAAGTCCATTTGAAATTGTGTATGGTGTACATCCAAGAGGGATTACAGAGTTGAGATATTTGAGTCAGGATGAGCTTAGAAGTGTTGGAGCAGAGGATTTTGCAACAGAAATGCAGAATCTCCATGACAGAGCGAGAGAGTAGCTACAGGACAACAACCAGGAATACAAGAGCAGAGTTGATCAAAAGAGAATAGAATTTCAATTCAAAGTTGTAGATGAAGTTTTATCTCATTTGAGAAAAGAGAGGTTTCCAAGGGGAACACATAACAAATTGAAGAAGAAGAATATATGAACATGCAATATTCTCAGAAAATTCACATCCAATGCTTATGAGATTGAGTTGCCAGACAATGTTGGGATATCACCGATATTCAATGTTGTAGACCTGTATCCTTACAGGAGAGATGAACCAGGAGAATGTAATGATCAGAAATAAATTTATTTGAAAGAGAAATTGTCCACACTAGAAAAACCCCATATGCAGAAAATTGTTGAACGGAGGGATGGAAAGAAAACCAGGAGAAAAACATATCCTGAATATTTCGTGAGGTGGAAAGATCATCCAATGGAATATGCAAGTTGGGTCAAAGAAAATGATATTTTGAAGCATGGAAAGATAGTGTAGGAGCTCATGGACAGGAGTCCATGAATTTTTTTAACCAGAGCACTATGATGCAGGAGCATCACCTTCAAAGTCAACAATGCACGCGTCGAGGTAGAAAAATGACATCTCAGCAATGACATAGTTTCAAATCAAGCATTTAACTCAGAATTTAATCGGTTGTTGAGATATTTTTGTAACATCATTTTAAAAACGTTTATTTGTAAATTCTGGAATGACTGTAGGAAACTGTAGATATGGAGTGTTGACTCTATCTGACAATAACTAGTATTTATTGTGATAGGACAGAGTAGGTAATAGGTTTGAATTTGAAATGATAGATTTCATAACGGGGTGAGAGAGCTCGTGGAGCGGTCCTTAGATAGTTTTTCATTGTTTCATTGTAACAGATCAGAGTGGATAGACAAGATAGAGAGATCAATAGAGTAGACTAGAGTAGAAGAAACACTGTGTATTTTGTTCTTCATGAATGAATAGAACAAACATAAATTGTCCCAAACACTTGGACTGTGTTCATCTTATGTGTGATTGAATGAATGTTGATTTCTATGTGTATGATTTAGTTATTTCGTTCATGTATGATTGTTCGAGAAATTAACTGTATGAGTTCGTGACGAAGATGGTTGAGTTTCAATCATTTATGTCCTGATACTTGTATGCAAGGTGTGAATCTCGAACGCAAGGAGTGCGTTGACTGAGTCTCGGATTGACTTAGAGAAGTTCAGAGAGAGAACATGAGAAGCTCAAACTAGATTCAAGGTTTTCACATCGTCAAGAAGTCAACTAGATTCGAAGGACCAACACAAAAGAATGCCAGGTGGGAGAGAAGCATTTTATTTTCAAGAAAACCCTTTGAACTCAGTTATTCGAAATCCTAAGGACACAAGGTGTGCATGGGAGATCAAAATCATTTAAGGATAGAATATCACAAGAGATAACAGTTTTCACAAGTGTTGGTGAAATCCCATAGGCAGATTTGTCGGGAGAAGAAAAGTTGGGAACCTTTGAAAATGGATAAATCTTCCAGGCAGAGAGATATTAGAAGCTCACGATGAGGAGCGACAGTAACCGACTGATTGGTTGTGGAGAAGAACCTAGACCGTTATATCTATGTTCAGGTAGAGGAGGAACGAGCACAAGGGAATTAGATCTCAGCCATCAGATTTGAGCGCATGGATCGATGGTCGTTGGATCCAAAGTAATGTGCATGATTTTTAACTCTTTGGAGTTGCACAGGAGAGGGCGTTTTGGAAATTTGTGAAATCCTGACATCATTAGGACCATCCATCGAAAGGGACGTGTGGCAACTGATCAACATTTTTCTGATCCACGACTCAAAGAAGTCAAAGGGAAAATTCATGAAACTCGTGAAATGCAAAATCACGAAAAGATCCCAGCCGTTGATTGAGGAGAGATCTGGATTGTTTATTGTCCAGGGAGAATTTCAACATTTCAGAGATCGAGAGAATGGAGGTGAATATTCTTTCAACTTTACAATACGTGAAATCCCGATACGGGAAATCCCGACGAGATATGCACCATTATATCTAGAGGAGTGCAAGCCGTCATATTTTGAGCATCCCGAAATATCGAAATTTTGGAAGTCAGGGATATGAAGGAAATTGTGACTTGGAAGTCGGAAGTCGCGAAATCATGATTCGCGAAAGGATATTATGGATCGTTAGATCCTGAAGGGACACGTGGAAAAGACCTCAACATTTCAGGTAAAGACCCGAAGAAATCCTAGTCTGTCCGATATAAGAGGACATGTGGCAAGATTTTGTGTATTTGAGGAGAAGGAAAAGGGTTCGACATTTGAGATATCAGAAGTCCAGACCCTGGAGGAAATCTCGACCATCGATTGAGAAGGGGTCATTGGACCATTGATCTAGTTTGAAAGATCAAAAAACCAGCTGAAGGTAGGACCGTTGATTACGGGATAGGTGTCTGTAGATCGCCAGTTCTGGAAGGTTGGAGCATGAAAGGAAGTTGATTTTGAGATTTTAGACTCCTTGAATCTGGAATTGTGAAGAGAACCTTGACCGTTGATTCAGGGAGAGATGATCTAGTCCATAGATATGGAGGGCACAAATCTAAACGTTGATTTGGATGTTATCGTCAAGATCGTGATATCGACAATCGTGTGTCATTGTGGGGACATAAGTTGTGAGGAGGTTAAGGAATCGAAGGTAGGCTGCAATTTGAACCATGGTTTCATCTGGAGGAAACATGTAGGCTGGAGAAGTATTTTGGGCCCAAGGGTTACTTAACACCAACTCGCTTGTGACCGTGCCCGCAATCACATGGTCATATCCCCAGGTCACATTGAGTGAGGGCTTATCCAAAAGGGAGATAACACTGACACTTTGAGTTTTCTCACATAGAGGAAGGGGGAAGGTCATGCGTTGTTGCTAGACCTGCATAAAGAAGTTGAGGGGGCCTGTTCGCATAGCCCTACGACAGAGTAGGGGGGATGCATCGATTCACAAGAGTACCTCCTTTCAGAATATCTTCAACTCCCAACTATCAAACTATCATTTTTGGTTTATTTTATGCCTGTAATAATTCTGGACATAAAGTTCTGAATTTCAGAGCTAACAACAGGAACATTAACAACTTTGAAAGTCATACACAAAAGGGTTATCAAAGAAGGCCTAGTTAAACACAAAGAAGAAGTTAAAACAGGTTTGAATCTTTGAGCATTGAAGTGGAATGCCACAAATGTAACAAATTCAAACACATGGCCAAAGATTGCAGAATGACAGTCCCTCCTAGAGAACCACAATAGAACAACAACAATCCCAAAGAGGAACCTCAGAAAAGGACATGGATAAGAAAGCAAAATCAATATAGCAATGAAGAATGCACACCCCGTCTACAACCTAAGAAGAAGAAACATGGTTTGTATGTTGATAGGAGTTGTTCAAATCACATGACAGGTGATCAAGACAGGTTTCTTACATTAACAAAGGAAAGAGATGGATCATTCTCCTTCAGAAATGATGATTCAGCTAAAATCATTGGGAAAGACACAATCATAATTGGGAACAAGAATACCAAAGAAGAAAATGTTCTACTAGTAGAAGATATGAAACATAATCTTCTAAGTGTGAGTCAAATGTGTGACCAAGGTCACAAAGTTACTTTTGATTCACAAAAGTGTGAGATAAGAAAAGAAGATTCAGGAAATTTTATTGCAACAGCTGCGAGAACTTCATGCAACATATATGTATTAAGTAAAATTGGAAATGAAAAGTGTTTCCTAAGAGATGAATATGAAAGTTGGCTATGAAACAAAAGAATGGGTCACAAACAGTTTGATAACCTTGTCAAAGTCAGTAAAAGGGAATCAGTTAGAGAAATTTCCAAGATCACGAAACCAACCAACACTTTATGCAAGCATTGTCAAAAAGGAAAGAAAGCAAAGACCATGTTCAAATCAAAAGAATATGAAACTACAAGACCACTAGAAATTGTGCATGTTGATCTAGTTGGACCAACTAAAATAAAGGGTTTAAAAGGTGAGAAATACTTTATGTTATTAGATTATGATTATACAAAAATGACTGCAGTTTTCTTTCTAAGGAATAAGTCAGAAGTTGTTGAAAACTTCAAGGTCTACAAGGAAATGGTTTAAAATGAAATGGATTCAAAAATAAAATACTTGAGATATGATAATGGAGGAGAGTTCACCTCAAAGGAATTTATGGACTACTACAACAGTCATGGAATATAGAGACAATTATCTATTGCTAGGACACCTCAATAGATTGGAGTTGTTGAAAGAAAGAACATGACAATACAGGAAATGGCTTGAAAAATGCTAATGGATTACAAATTGATATATATATTTCCGACATAGGAATTTCATACAATAGTTCACATTCAAAACATAGTAATGCTCATAAACAACACAGACAAAACTCCCTACAAGCTATGGAAAGGAAGATGATAAAATATGAAACACTTCAAAGTTTTTGGAAGAAAATGCTACATCAAAAGAGAAGATGGAAGAATGGGAAAGTTTGGCTCTTTTGTGGACAAAGGAGTACTTTTTGGTTACTCAACTATAAGGAAATCATACAAGTGTTACAACCTGATATTGAACAAAGTTGTGGAAAAAATCAATATAACAATTGATGAAACAGGTAGACAAGAATTAAAGGAAGAAGAAAATGAATCAATGGAACAACTTTATGAAGAAGAAGGAGAAGATAAAAAAGAAGTAGAAGGGGAAGATGAAGAGGATCTGGCAGAAGAAAAAGAGAAATTTCAACAAGTGCCTCCAAAGACACCTAGAAAACGAGTACAAAAGAATCATCCTTTATATCATATTATCGGAACAAAGATGCAGTTGAGACTAGAATAAGAATCTGTTTACTAGAAGAAACACAACTAGCACTCTCATCTACCATTGAACCAACCTGTTTTCAAGAGGCCAGTAAGGATGAATTTTTGAATAAGGCTATGGATGAAGAATTGGATCAAATAGAGAAAAATGACACTAGAGAGTTGGTTCGAAGAACAAAGGATAAGAATGTGATCGGCAAAAAGTGGGCATAAAGGAATAAATTTAATGAATATGAACATGTTACAAGGAACAAAGATAGATTGGTATGTAAAGGATATGCACAAGCTGAAGGAATCGACTTTGAAGAGACATTTTACCTAGTTTCCAGAATGGAAGTAATCTGATTGCTTTTAGCTTATGCATGCTCCAAAAATATTAAAGTGTATCAGGTTGACGTAAAATCATATTTTCTGAATGGGGAACTTGAAGAAAAATTCTACATTGAACAACCAGAAGGATTTCAGTTGTTAGAGAATGCAGATTATGTGTGTAAATTAAAGAACGCCTCGTATGTTCTAAAACAATCTCCTAGAGAATGGTACTCTAGACTAGATAAATATATACAACAAGAAGGGTTCATAAAAGGAAGTGGATACAACAAACTCTACATCAAGGTATTTTATTAATTGAAGTTTATATTGATGATTTTATTTTTGTAAGTATTGATGACAGGCTAAGTCAGAAATTTGCAAAGGATATGAAAAATGAATTTGAAATGTCATTACTTGGAGAACTATCCTTCTTTATGGGTCTACAGATACGTCAAAAAAACCAAGGAATTTTTATTTCTCAAACCAAGTACATCAAAGAAATTCTAAAGAGGTTTAGAATGGAAGATTTCAATCCAATTATCACTCCTATGCAAACCAATTGCAAGTTGAGAAAAGATGATGATTCAAAGTCTACATATCATAGGCAATATAGGTCGATGATTGGTAGCCTACTATATGTGACAACATCCAAACCATATGTAATGCACGAAGTTGGACAGGTGACACGATTTAAAGAAACACCAAAGGAATCACATGTATTAGGAGTGAAGAGAATTTTAAGATATCTCAAAGGAAGAAAAGAGTTTGAATTATGGTATCCAGAAGGAAAGTATCTATCACTTATTGCCTACACAAATGAAGATTGGGTAGGTTGCATTGATGACCAATGAAGCACCAGTGGAACAATGTTCTACTTGGGTGAGTTTTTAGTACCCTGGATAAGAACAAAACAATCATAAATATGTTTATCTACATTTGAGGAAAAGTATATTGCAATAGAAGCATGTTGTACACAGGTTCTATGGATGAAACAAACTTTGATAGATATAGAGGTTGAGTATGATGAGCCCATTCCAATGTACTTTAATAATAAAAGTGCCATCAATATCTCAAAGAAATTGGTGATGCACTCTAAGAAAAAGAACATTCCAATCAAGTATCACTTTCTACAGGAACATGTTGCAGAAAAGAACATCAAAGTTGAATATGTGGGCACAAAAGAACAAGTGGCAGACATATTTACCAAACTGCTTCTACGGGAAGCATTTGAGTATCATCGCTAGAGACTTAGAGTTATTTCTACTCCAAAATGAATTCTTTTTAATGCTTATCTTATATGTATTAGATGTACACGAGGAAGTGCCATAAAGAGGACTGTTCATTTTGGGAGATCAGACGAATCAGTTAGGGGGAGAAGACCCTAATGGAAAGATACATTTTCCATTGATGACAAAGGAGGAGATATTTAACACATGCAGAGGACAGAGGCATGGTTCTAGGGGGAGCATTGGTCACATATATGCAGGCATGGTTCCAAGGGGAGCATGAGTGATATGATTGCAGTATTGCATCAGATTGTTTCCATCAATGGTAAAGGAAGATATTGTTGATTAATTAGGTTGGTTTTCATTGAATTCAACCCTTGAAGAAAGTCTAGTAGAAAATTTTGGTAGGGCAAAGGTTTAGGTAATGGAACCAAGTTTGTTTGATGTATAATTGTATGAGTTTTGATATATTTTCATGTAATACTATTCTAGATGGATAGTGTATGTCATGTCATTTCTGGTGGCATGTGGAACATCACATAACTCCTCATGGTTTGATATTTATGGCCTTACGAAGTTGTAGGACCCTCATATGTTGGCTTGAAGCCCGAAAAGGTCAAAGAAGTCAAAGTGCTTGCAAAGAAGAAATTATTTAAATAATAAAGTGAAGTGACAAAGTAAAAGAGGATTATTTAAATAATAAAGTGAAGTGACAAAGTAAAAGAGGATTATTTAAATAATAAAGTGAAGTGACAAAGTCAAAGAGGATTATTTAAATAATAAAGTGAAGTGACAAAGTCAAGGAGGATTATTTAAATAATAAAGTAAATGGAGAAATTTCTAATTATGGAAAGTGGTTACAAGAAGGTTAGCCCTAAAATGAGGAAAATGGATTAAGTATTCAAGTGGATATTGGATATATTGACAAATGACAAATTGGGCAAAGTTGGACATAGGTGACTTTGTGGACAAACTGGCTATGTGGACAAAGTTGTCTAGAATATGCTTCTAAGGAAGCTACATAAAAGTATAAATACGAGGCAAGGATCTCTCATTTCAATAACACTTGAGCATATTGAATATCTATAGGTGACTAAGGTAACCAAAGGATATATAATCCGAATTTTAGAGGGAAGGTGAAGTAAATAAGGCCAAAATTCAAAGGAGGATAAATTATTTTTGATGATGCTTTCTAAGGTCTGTTATTTACAGGTCATCTCACCATTTTCGTAATAAAGTTTTTTCTAGAATGATTCAGACCATTAAATTGGGAGGCCATTGAGGAAACATATCGAGGTAGTTGTGTTACAAATTTCATCTTGTGGGTCCTTGTATGTTTGGAGTTACACTCCATGGAAAATACGGTTTGTGGCTAGTTCTTAAACTAGTCTAAAACATGTGTTTCAGGTAAAAATGGCATAACTTCTTCATAACATATCCAAATTTAGTAAGTCAAAATGTGTTGGTTAGTGTACAGTCTTCAATATTATTTTTACAATTTTCAGATCCATACAAGAAATATTTTGTGTGGGGCACGCTCTACAAGTTCTCTCTCTATAATAAGCCAGAATTCAACAAGGTATGCCATTTTTGCTATAACTCCTTTTCTGATAGGTTCCAAGTAGTGAAACCTGGAGAAATTTCATAAAATACACTAAAGAACATTTTGTATTCTTTTTAGATTTTAATTCATTATAGGTACATAGTTATGATTATTTCATGTTAGGGTTGTTGACTAATCCAGAACTAGTCATGTGAGACTAAAGTAAAGTTTGATGAAAATGCAGTCTCTTGTTGTTAAATTTAAGGAATGTTTGCAGGTATGTGATCATATACACTAGGTCTATTACAGAGTTAAAAATGATCTTTGGATGATTAAAATGTAGAGGTACAGGTTGGTGCATGGTTGATGCACTTGTTTATGGTACCGGTTGATTACAGGTTGAGGTACAGGTTGATGCATGGTTCAGGTTATTGGTACATGTTGTTTGGTGCAAATTGATTGGTACATGTTTATAGCAGTATATCTCACAATGATAGTGTGACAATGGTTACATCATTCTACTTATACATTTGGGTGGTTGGACGGGGCAAGGACAGGTGGTTGTATCCACCTTCTGGTTGTAGTCATAGAACATAGGGGGTTGTAGCCTCCTTCTGGTTGTAGCCAAACAACTGGGGAGTTGAAGCTTCCCTCAGGTTGTAGCCTGATAAACTAGGTGGTTGGAGCCTCTTTCCAGATGCAACTGGAAAACAAAGGAAGTTGGTGCTTGCAATGAATGCAATTATTCAAGACATATAAGAAAAAACATTACGTGGTTTTCTCTCGCTTTGGGTTTCCACGAAAAACACCGGTGTACTTTGTATGTGTATGATTGTTCATTTGTTCATTTTTTATTTACTCTCCAAATATTGGATGATAATGCTACATTGATATAAAACTTGCATTATATGGTTAAAAAGGATTAGATTTCTCTATTACTGATTCACCCCGCATCTCAGTAATCCAACACATATATCATGTTATATGTGTTATAATATAACACATATAGCATGATATATGTGTTATATTATAACACATATAACATGTTATATGTGTTATATTATAACACATATAGCATGTTATATGTGTTAAAGGTAAAATCCCAAATAAGGTATTGTTAAGAGTAGCTAATAGATTATAAATACTTATCGGGTTTTTTCCTTGTTCCAAAACTTGTTATCCATTTTTACAATTTCACCTAAAAGTAAGAGTTAGAAAAACTATAAAACAAGCTAAAATCCTAAACAAGGTATTGTTAAGAGTAGCTAATAGAATATAAATACATGTAGTCTTTTTTCCTTGTTCCAATTTTTTTTATCCATTTTTACATTTTCACATATAAATAAGAATTAGAAATACTATAAAAAAAATGATAATAATAATAATGATTGAATTCAAACATAAACAAAGAGAAAAGAATGAACATAATCAAATTTTATAGAAAAACTATAGAACACATGATAATAATAATTGAATGGAAGCATAAAGAAAGAGAAAAGAATGAACATAATCAAATTTTATTCAATGATAACATCAAAAGTTTCTTGCTATATGTTTTTCTAGTCGTCGTAGTCTCTCTAAGATATGTACAATTCAACCTGGGTCATGATTTGGTATCTAACTCCTAAATTATAACTAGGACAATCATTGCACAACTTATCTATATGCAAAGCTTATAGTTGGACCCTCTTTTTAATAACATTAACCTATTCATAAATTTCCTTCATATTTTTGGTTTTACTATAAGGTCAAACATGTACAATCAATGATTTTACTTGTGCAATGTATTAATGACTTCTCCACGTAAATAATTTCATTTTTCTATTTATTTTCTCCATTATTGATTGTACAACATCACCCTTGTGATCCTTGTGGTTTCACAACCAATCAACAATTCCACTTTATTGATAGCACAAGGTTCTAGTGCCATTTTACTTTTCCATGACAACATTTTCACAACACACTAACTTGTCTTATTCGTGGAATTTCATAGCTATGAAATTTATTATTTTGCAGAAACCCGATTTCTTACATCATTTATTTTAACTTACCAAGAAAACTATCCTATGAAATTAGCAAAATGGTAGAGAAAAAATACTTTTGGGTGATGTTGATTTCTCAAAACCAAGAATGCTCTTAGGAAAAAATTGAGCTTATTTTTCATGCAGAATGAGCCATAGAATATTGGAATGACAAAAATGATGAATATGGCACATATTTTCAAAATCACAACACATCCTCTAAAATTTTGTTATTCCATTTAATAAAATACTTCTGATAATTTTTCTTCATGTTTTCGTGCCAAGTTAACTATCTTAATAAATTAAGGAAATGGTAAGAAAAACATATTTACAGTTGATGTCAATTGCTCGAAACCAAGGATGCTCTTGCATCATAAATATTTGGTTAGGAAAAAATGGAGCATCTTTCTTAGGTGGACTAAACCATAGACAATTGGAATGAAAAATGATAATCAATATGACAAAACACATCTTCAAAAACTCCAAATGATAAAATTTTGTTATTTGATTTAAGAAAATACTCATGATATTTTATTCTCATGTTTTCCTACTATCCCTCTTTGTGAGTATCCATTGAGGAGGCCTTCTAGGCCATGTAAATGTCATCATGAATTAACATAAGTTTAACAATGTATAAGAAAATATGTAATAAATTCATAAAGAAACACAATGAATGATTATATGGGGCTGGTACAACTGCTCCAACCATCCCTCTATTGTATAAATACGCATAAAGATAGAATAAATACTTGGATGCATATCCTTCTTGAATGTATCTCTTCTTTGTTGGGTTGTTGGGTTCTATTGTTTATGTTCTTGATGTGATTTAAGATGTATTATTCTCTTGAATTCCTGTGTAATCTAGAAGAATACAACAGTAGAATCATTTCCTCCTTCATTCAACTAGGTGATACCAACAACAGAAGGGGGTGGTGTGAACCTTAAAAATATGGGGAAATAAGAAGTGATCGGGTTAGAGATATAAGAAGATATTGATTTTTTCTCATGGATGTTGCATGATCATGAATGTTGATTGTTCTTGATCATTGAGTATGGCCGCCAATGAAGTTTTTTTCTTGATTGTTCTTGATCGATCAATTGTTCACGGTGATGCTCGAAAATGAAAAATAATGGGATGAAAACTATGCAAAGATATGTTAATTAATGTTGCTCGATATTGAAAATGACCAAGAAGATTCTCAACAAAAAAGTATTGACAAAAATGGATGATAGTGGTTGATTAAAGAATTAATTTATAGTGGATGATGGTGTTCATCTGAAAAAAAAAATCTGCAAATAATTTATTTTTTGTGGATATGGAACAAGAATCCTGGACGAGGAAACCAAAAAAATCACTCAAGCAATAAATTTCCAAATAAAGGAGATAGGTTTCCTGCATAAGAATGAAATTCAATTGAAGAAAACCTTGGACCATCTCACAATAGAGGATATGTCTCCTGTAGAAGAAAGAAATAAAATATATAATGGGAGGAGAAAAAATTGCAAAGATCGTTTAGAAATGGAAGCATTTAGGGATCGAGTAGACCCTTTTAACTAGTTGAAATAAATGGATATGTTGAATGTGATGGCATGATGGTCAAAGGGTTTTTTTACTGCTATCGAGGGAAACTACCCCATATATATGTCTTAGTGGAAAAACTGGTATTATTATAATGGATGTCCACTGGGATCTACTCAGATATGGGTGAAAATTTTGATGTAGAGAAGAGGCTCAACTGCATACAATTTCTCTAAATATTACCTTCTCTTCCTCTTTTAAATCCCGCTATTCGATGGAGATAAGAGCACCAACCATTGAACGAAGAAGATAATTCTGGTCAATTGCATGCTCAAAAGTGTGCACCCCCATGACCCTTTATCCTCCCTGGTTGTTGATTCTCGCAACAAGAAAACAAATATAAATGAATATTGTGCAGTGATTAGATGAGAGGATGACACCTAGTTCGACCGAGTTCACATTATTGACAAGAGAAAGTTCACCATTGCTAAGTGTATGTCAAGTCCATCATAATCCTTCATGTCGATCTCACACTTTTCCTAATTGAATATTTTAAATATGTCAAGGAGTAGGCTACTTAGAATGTCTAATGTGCTAAGGAGAGAACAACATGTTTCAAAGATTATGCCCATTATCTTTAGTTTCCTATACACACATCTAGTGATTATGTAAAAAGTAGAGGTAGAATTATCACTTTGAGAGGCCCCCGATCTGTCAAAGGATTCATCTCCTTTGTGCACTACATAACCGAACCAATCAACTTCATTTACAACAATACAATGAATGAATCCTAGAGACACACACATTGGGAGGTGGGATGTACTTGACCGAAAAAAAAAAAAAAATTCATAAAACCACTATCACTTTCAATTCAGAAGCTACACATGGATGTGTGAGATAGTAATAAATTGTTCCATATATGGTGCAGACCCCCTTCTCTCCTAAGGGCTTTGTGACCTCCCGATCAGGATAATCAATTTTGGAGTCGAACGACTCTCTAAAACCTTGCTGGTTTCGTTCTGTATTAGACATAGGTCCTCTCGGCTCCATGCGCAGGCCTCACGATACCCACGACCTTTCATTTTGCATTCTACAGAATCCTAGAATTGGCGTTATCACCTTTTATCTCGACCCGTGCTCATATGTGACCTTGGGAAATGACCTCACACCTACATGTGATTTCGGGTGCACTCAAGAGTGGATTGGGGTCAAACCGCTTTTTTCCTCGATATTCACCGTGAGACTCTGATGCAGTGCTCCCACCTCAGCAGGGTCCGCCGACCTCCCGGTTTCCGGATCTTCTCAATATTAGAGCTATAGAAGCTCTTCGATTCCTCGATGGAATCTTCAAGAAATTCCCATAGGTCCTTCTCATGAAACTCTGTCGTGCAAACAAGCACCAGGCAGAAGTTTCTCTCATGCGACCATAGGCTATAACCGCATGCCTAACAAAAGGTGCTTCTGTGCTCAGGTCCTCGGGTGTTCTATTTCCATGTTACCCAACTCTCTTGAGTCCCAA
Organism: Picea engelmannii; assembly: GCA_009831015.1. Classification (NCBI taxonomy): domain Eukaryota; kingdom Viridiplantae; phylum Streptophyta; class Pinopsida; order Pinales; family Pinaceae; genus Picea; species Picea engelmannii. The sequence continues at coordinate 11,423 of ML825588.1, read as the reverse complement.
TCTCCTGATTTTTGAATTCTCCCTAAGACCAAATATGATGGTCATGTGTTTTCCTCGATCGACGACTGTGATCGTTTCATGATTTCGCAACTTTGGGCATCGTTTCTCCTCCATTCTCTCGATCCCTGATTTCTCGATATTTGCGACCTTCATATCAACGGCTCATGACTCTCTTTGATCGAAGACTGCGATCAAGTTGCGATTTTACGTTTCACGGATTTGGGAGTCTCCTTACCTGCATTCTTTTGATAGCTGAAATCATGATGGAACTAGATCAACGACCCAAATTCTTCCTTTGATCAACACATGTGATCAAGTTGTGATTTCACGTTTCATGATTTTAACGATCTCCTTACCTTCGTTCTCCCAATAGATGAAACCACGATGGCTCTAGATCAATGGTCCATATCTTCGCCTTTGATCAACGACTTTGATGAAGGTGGGATTTCACATTTCATGACTTTGAGGATCTCCTTACCTTCATTCTCTTGATAGATGAAACCACGATGACTCTAGATCAACGGTCCAAATCTTCTCCTTTGATCAATGGTTGTGATCAAGTCAGGATTTCTCATTTCTTGACTTTGCCTCTTATGGAGTCCCTTCGACACTTAGTCAAATTCCAAATCTATGCACTGTTTGAAGTATATTCATGCGCAAGACTCGGTTCTTCCGGATGACTCTGTAGGCCTTGTAGCAGTCCCTTTGCACTCCTTGCAAAGGGAAAGTCTCATGTTATCTCTTTTGAGCTTCATAATCAAAATCGATCACATCACACACTCCTTGCATTCTGTGTGCACACCTTGCACTCACTCAACAGAAGAGAAACAATTGAAACTCATACTAACATTCACAGTTTCATCCATTCATAACGAAATTCATTCATTTATGAAAACACGATAACAAAGAATCACAAACAGTAACAACATCACGAATTTGGATTAATTTTCTCTGTTATATTCATTTAGAAAATAAAAATTGCTAAAATTATTCTCAAATAGTAAATAAAACTCAAAAACTCATATTAATGCGCAACAACCTCATTTGGGCGTACAATACCTCTATTTATCTCAGAGGGTCCTTAGGTTTCCCCCTGACTACTCATCTACTAGAAAAACGAAAAAAAACTACAACTGCTACCTAAGTTCAGTTACATTCAAGACTCAGGGTGAAACTCCCATATCACTCATGATCATTCGCTCCCAAGCATTTGATCTTCTTCCATTTTCCAATCAAATAAAAAAGATTCGTAATAACTCCCAATGTTTAAGATTTTGAAATGATTCCCAAGCACTGAGTTGTCCTGTCACGCGTGCCTGTTGAGGATGCTCCTGCATCATACTCCCCCTAGAAAAAAATTCATTATCTCCTATCCATGAGCTCCTGCACCAACTTTCCATGCTTCTGGATATCAGCTTCACTTTCCCAACTATCATCCTCTATTGGGTGTCATTTCCACTTAACCAGATACTCAGGATAGGTCTTTCTCATGGTCTTCTTTCTAATTATCTGAACAATGATCTTCTCCATTTGTGGTTTTTCTTCTATAGGCATTTGTTTCTCCCACTGAATCTTATCTTGATCTTTTCATCCCTTTGCATCATATTTATAGTAAGGATACATGTTTGAAACGTTGAATATGGGTGATATGCCCACATCATCTGGAAACTCAATCTCATAGGCGTTTGCATAAAACTTCCTCAAGATATTACATGGCCCTATCTTCTTCATTTTTAACTTGTTATACGTTCCCCTAGGGAACCTCTCTTCCTGATATCTTCCAGAACCTGATCTCCTACTTCAAATTGAATTTCTCTGCAGTGTTGATCAACTCTGTGCTTGTACTCTTGGCTAGAGTTTTGTAATTGTCCTCTTATCTGGATATGGAGCTTCTGCATTCCTGCAACAAAATATTATTCTCCAGCGCTTTTGATCTCACTCTGTCCCAAGTCTCTCAACTCAGATACTCCCTTGGGTTGCATTCCATACAATATTTGGAATGGTATCTTTCCAGTGCTCCTGTCTGGTGATTTATTGTATGCAAATTTTGCTTGTGGCAGAATCTGATCCCACTAGTTATGATGCTCAGTGAAAAGAATCCTCAACAAGTTTCCAAAAATTATTTTCATCACCTCAATCTATCCATTTTTCTGAGGATGATAATATGGTCTGAAGGAAAAATCCATTCCCAACTTCTTCCATAGTGTTCCTCCAAAAATGACCAACAAATTTTTTCTCTTTGTCCGAGACGATGCTTTTGGGTAGGCTATGAAGTCTCACAACTTCCTTGAAAAATAGATTTGCAACATGTGTTGCATCATTGGTCTTCTGGCATGATCTAGGTTGATATCAGTGGCCACCCACCTTTTCCAAATGGCTCAAAACGACTTTCTGGCAATTTTGACAATTTACTATTTTTAGCAGGTTTTAACTTCCGGGGCCATTTTGAGGGTCCAAATGAAGGTTTTTCGAGATAAAGGTTCTCAATGATAGAATAATGCATGATTGAGCCCCCAAAATGAATCTCCTCGATTATACCTTTCCAACGAGCTATCACACACCTAAAATGGAGATCGTATGCAAAAGTTACGACCCCAGGAAGTTGATGTACTCACTTACCCAAACGAGGCCCACATGACTTTTGGTGCTTCATCTCCTAGGGTTATGTTTTTGGATGTCTAGTAATTTTGGCATTCCCATTTATTGTAAAAAGTCCTTCAGAGCCTCATTGTAATCATCTTCTTGTGAATGCGAATAGCCGTCACATCTCTTCTCAGAGATAAGTTGCCACCATTCTAGCGAGTCTTCCACTCTGTATTTTTACAGTCTCTGTACATTTATTTCATTAATAGAAATCATGTATTACTATATATCTGTGTTTATGGTTGCATCTTCGATACATTTTTGTTATATTATTGAATACCTGCGATATCTCTGTGCATTTCTTTATTATATCTCTGATCTCATTTTGTGCCGAAAATAATCTGGATCATGGCATGGGATAAAATGTTCCATCTTTGAAAATATATCCACCACCACAAATATGGAATCAAATCCTTTTTACGTTCTTGGTAGTCCCAACACAAAATCCATGCTTATTGTATCCCAAGGTTTCTCTGGTATTGGCAATGGTTGATACAATCTAGTGTTCTGTCTTTTTCCTTTTGCATGTTGGTAGATTCTACATCTGTTCACAAACTTTATCATCTCTGTTCTCATACCTGGCCAATAGTATGAACTTCTCAACTGTGCAAATGTGTTATCATGGCTTAAATGTCCTACCAATCCTCCACTATTCTTTTCCTTCAAAATATTATCCCTCATTCAACACTTTGGTATGCACAATTGATTTCCCTTGAACAACAATCCCTCTTGAATCATGTACTCTATCCACTGGCTTCTGTCTCTCATCACATTATTCACACATGATTCTTATGCCTCCTTGAAATCTAGATCATCACTATACATTTTATTAAGGTGTTCAAACCCCAAGGTCTTGACCTGAAATTCCTATAAGATCAAATATCTCTTGCTCAATGCATCAACAACATTATTATCATTCGCAGCAATATGTTTTATGAAAAAAGTAAAATTCTTCATAAACTCAACCCACTTTGCATGGTTTTGATTTAATTTTTCCTACCTGGTTATGAATTGTAAATCTTGGTTATCGCTATACAAGACAAATTCATGTGGTACAAGATAATGCCCCCATTCCTTGAAGGCTTGAATTATGGCATAAAACTCTTTGTTGTATGTGGAATATTTTCTCTTGGTATCATTCAAATAATCATTGAAATAGGAAATAGGTCTATTGTCCTGACTCATAACTTCTCCTACTACAACTCCACTTGCATCACATCTCACCTGAAATGTCTTCTCAAAATTTGGTAAGACCCGAATTGGTCGTTCTGTTATTTTCTCCTTCAATATATTGAAGCTCCTCTCGGCCTCCTCTATCCATTTAAAATACTTGTGCTTCTTCTTTACTATATCCATCATTGGTGCACAAATTCCACTAAAATATCTGATGAACTTTCTATAGAAACTTGCTAATCCATGGAATCTTCTTACCTCAAACATGCTTTTCGGTGACGACCATTCTTTGATTTCTTTCACCTTTTCTGGATCCATCTTCATCTCATTTGAAGATATCACAAAACCCAAGTAAATGAGTTATGTCTTCATAAAAGAGGAATTCTTCATATTTATCAACAACTTCTTCTATTGTAGTCTTCTCATCACTAGTGTCAGGTGCCTCAAATGATCCTCTTTAGTCTTGCTAAAGATCAGTATATCATCCATATATACAACCACAAACTTGGCAATGAAATATTTTAGTATTTCATTCCTTAACCTCATAAAAGTACTCGGGGCATTTGTTAAGACAAATGGCATAACAACCCATTCATACAAACCTTCATTTGTCTTAAAGGTTGTCTTCCACTCATCACCTTCTCTCATTCTTATCTGGTGATATCCATTTTTTAAATCTATCTTAGAAAATAAGTTTGATCCACTTAGACAGTCCATTAAATCATCCATTCTTGGAAAAGGAAATCTATACATGATGGTGATCTTGTTAATGGTTCTTGAGTCTGTACACATTCTCCATCCTCCATCTTTCTTTGGACACAACACAGTTGGCACTGTGCATGGACTCAAGCTCTCTTTGACCAAACCTTTGCCTAACAATTCCTGGAATTGGTTCTTTACCTCCTCATTCTCTCAAGGTGTCAATCTGTATGTTGCTTTGTTTGGAATACATGATCCTGGTATCATATCAATATGATGGCTGATACTTTTGATGGGTGGTAATGAGTTAGGAAACTCATCCACCACTATGTCAGCAAAATTATCCAACAATTCTAGAATTTCTTCTGGAAAATCATCCATTGAAGTAGTTCTAAGGAAAACTCTAGGTTTCCTCACCATATCAAACTGCATCTCCTATCCTTTCTTAACTTCTCTTAGGATCTCCTTCCCACTCATGAGAATTTATCTTGTGTCATCTTCTTCTTTCTCTTTCTTCTCCTCTATTGGAAACAACATGTGTGTCCTACCATTCTTCTCGAACGTGTATGCATTCTTCCTCCCATCATGAATGAAATTTCTGTCAAACTGCCATGGTCTTCCCAACAAAATATGGCATACATCCATGGGAATTACCTCACATAGAATTTCATCTCTATATCCTCCTATTTTAAATTCAACCAAGCATTGTTTAGTAACCATTACCTAGTGTCCTTTCTGCAACCATGATACTTGGTATGTATTTGGATGTGCAGTTGTCTCTAGCTCCAATTTCTCCACCATGTCTGTGGATACTAAGTTGTCAGTACTCCCACTATCAATTATCACTTTGCAGAGTCTGTCCTTAGTCTTGAAAGTTGTTCTGAAGAGACTGTTTTTCTACACTGGCTTCTCAACTGCTGCCTCTGGTTTTAAGAGAAATTTTCTCAACATCAGGGATGTTCCATCCTCTAGTCCTTATGCTTCAACATTTTTTCTTTATGCCTCTAATATGTGAGCTTCACCTTCTCCTTATTTATTTCTCTCAGGACATCCCCAAGACTTATGTCCTGCCTTTCCACAGGTGTAACATTGTTACGCTCTAATATTGGCTCATTACCCCTTAATTGGGGCATATTACATTACTAATGTTATTTTATTTATATCGTCTTTATTCCATTAGTTGTAATTATACCTCCTATTCTCTTATATATACCAAGGAGATATTTTCATTCGGAATCATCTTGGAATTGTACATTTATGCGAGCATAAGGAGGTTTCCCCCTCGAAGAGGCTTATTATATGAATTTCTCTTATTTTCAAGGCGTTGAGTACTTATTATGAGGTTTTTCTATGCTATATTGATATTTGGTTCTTAACATATGGTATCAGAGCTCAAGGTCTTGGGGTTTTGCTGCTACATCTGAGACAACTTGAAATTTTTGCTTTAACTTGTTTTCTACAATGTTTTAGAAGGAATGGCTTAGAGTATATTTAGTAGACGGATAAAGGTACGTTGGGTTACAATTTAAGCTCCTAAGGCCTTAGAATTTTGGAGATATAGCATGTGAAATATAGGGTTATGGAATCTTCCTGAACTGATTCATTGCGGAAATTTCGCTATACAATTTTTTCTGTAACATTTCAGACCTTGAAATTTAGAGGATATTCACATAAATTAGTAAGGTGTCTGTGGTAAAAATTTTATATTCTAGGTCGTCTTACATTTGTAGATACACCCTGTGGAAGATAGGGTATTTGACTAGTCCTATTGACTAGTCTCAAGAAGGTGTTCCAGGTAAACCAATCATAACTTATTCCTAGAGTATCCAAATTGAGTGAGACTAGTTGCATTGGATAGTGGACAGTCTGTAGTACTTCTGGTACAAGTTTCAAAATTTTATATCAATTATTTTGTGCGGGGCATGCTATACAAGTGACATCTTCCGTAAAGACCAAAAATCAGCAAGTTGTGGGGAAGTTACCATAAATTCCATTTGGCACATCCAATTTTGATCAGACCTATGGCATTGCAGAGAAGAAATATCATAGAACTACAAAAAATAAAGTTCCATACCCATAAGGTCTGAAACTTTGAAGATACAGTAGAAGAAATATTGTCTAGTAGAACCACCTCAAAATCAAGGTTCAAAAGTGATACTTGGCCAACATGCCACCCAAAAAGGGAAATTCTACACCAAATAAGCCTCGAGATAATCCTACATGGACTCTTTATGAAGGTGAAGAAATGCATAGGGACATAAATGATTTACAAAGGAATACAATAACAAAATATGAACTACAAGACATGATGGAGGGTTTAAAAGGGGAGATCATGGAAGGCTTGAAAAATTTCATAATAGAGAGGACACCTGGAAGTGAAAATGTATCCCGTGAAATTCATGATGAGGACACAAGGAAGGTGAATCAAGAATGGAGAAATTACAACTTTTGGTTGAAGACCAACCATGTTCCTAAGATCGATATGAGAAAGTTTGATGGAAAGGACCCAATCACATGGATACTTTAGATGGAGCAATTCTTTGACCTACATAATGTGCCACATACACAGACAGTACAAATTGCTTCTTTATATTTAGAACCCAATCAATTTGTATGGTATCACTGGCTTTGTTCTTGCAAATCACTCATCACTTGGACAATTTTCATGGAAGAAATGATAGCACACTATGAGGATACAAGGAGAAATACCTTCTTTAGCCAATTGATAAATCTCAAGCAAAAGGGTTCAATTATAGAGCACATTGAGAACTTCCAAAGATTGAATATAAAGGTAACAGATATTCCAGATGAGCATTTGATTGATTTATTCATAGGAACTTTAAAGGACAAAATTCAACATGAGGTTTGCCTTTGGGAACCCAAATCATTGGAGAATGCATTTAAGGTGGAAAGAAATGTTGAAAGTAAAAACATGGCTATGGATACTAGAAGGACCAATCCCAACATCTATAGAGAGACTAATGCTCCTTCTTCTAAAACACCTCAACCTACAAGGTTGACACCTCAACAATTGCAGGAAAGAAAAGAAAAAGGTTTATGATTTAATTGTGACAACAAGTAAAGTAAGGGACATAAGTGTGGCGAGAAGAAATTATTCTACATAGATTGTGAAGAGGAAGAAGAACAAGAACAAGAACCATCTCAAGATGAAAACATAGAAGCAATTTTGTCTGAGGAGTTGACTCCCATGATATCATGTAATGCATTGGCTTTAATTAGCACTCCTCAAACCCTCAAGCTCGAAGGACACATTAAAAAGAAAAAGGTAATAGTCCTAATTGATTCTGGCGGTACTCATAATTTTATTCACTATAAATTAGCCAAAGCTATCAATTTCTTTGTATATCCAGCACCATAGTTTCAAGTAATGATTGTAGATGGAGGAACTATCAATTCCTCAGGAAAATGCAATAAGATCAATCTTACTATGGGGGAATATGTAATGAATAGTCCAATGATTTCTATACCCATGGGTGGTGTTGATGTTGTACTAGGAATCCAATGGTTACAATTATTAGGAACAATGGCTATTAATTTTCAAGAACTTTTCATGAAATTTTCATTGGAAGGAAAATAAATTGAGTTAAGAGGTATCACAGGGAAACTTGGTAAGGTGATAATCTCTAATGGCATGAAAAAATTATTGAGAAAGGGGAATCAAGGAATTATTTCACAACTATGCTCACTAGATGTTCAAACATATAGGCCATCTATTCCTCAAGATCTCCAAGGGATCATTGATAAGAATTCCAAGGTATTTGAAGATATTCCCAAAGGTCTTCCACCCACTCAAAATCATGATCATGAAATTTACCTAATTCTTGGGATTGTTCCTCCTAACATCAGGCCATACAGATACCCTTATTCCTAGAAGAGTGAAATTGAGCACACGGTTGAAGAAATGTTAGAGGCTAGCATTATTAGTCCTAGCCAAAGTTCTTACTCTTCACCAGTGGTAATGGTATTCAAGAAAGATAGCTCATGGCGTATGTGTCTAGATTATAGAGATCTCAACAATATCACTATTGAAGATAAGTTTCCTATTCCTGTCATTGATGAATTGTTAGATGAACTACATGGAGCAATCGATTTCACAAAATTGGATCTTCGTTTAGGGTATCATCAGATTAGAATGAAGGAAGAATATATCCCAAAAACAACATTCTGAATTCATGAAGGCCATTATGAATTTTTGGTCATGACTTTTGGTCTTACAAATGCAACTTCCACATTCCAAGGGTTGATGAATTATGTTTTCAAGCCCTTCCTTCGAAAATTTTTGTTAGTATTTTTTGATGATATACTAATCTATAGCATGTCTTGGTAGGATCATGTGCGACATGTTGACAAGGTGCTACAACTACTAAAGGAGAAAAAATGATATGCCAAACCATCCAAATGTTTCTTTGGAGTGGAGGTAGAGTATTTGGGTCATGTTTTATCTCATGAAGGTGTTACGGTAGACCCTAACAAGATTAAGGCCTTGATGGACTAGCCAATTCCCAAAACATTGAAGAATCTTAGAGGATTTTTGGGTTTGACAGGTTACTACCACAATTTTGTTCGGAACTATGGAAAAATACCAACACCTTTAACAACACTAACTAAGAAGGATGCATTTTCATGGACTCTAGAGGCAGCTAAAAATTTTGAACAACTTAAAGAGGTGATGTGAAAAGCTCCTGTCTTGACCACTCCAAACTTCACAAAAACCTTTATTGTGGAGTGTGATGCCTCGGGAAATGGAATTGGTGCTATCCTAATGCAAGAAGGAAGGCCCCTGTCTTTTGAAAGTCAATCATTCAAGGGAAAGAAATTACACAAACCCATTTATGAGAAGGAAATGATGGAAATACTACATGCATTGAGTAAATGGCGTCCTTACCTAATAGGTAGGCACTTCAAGGTCAAAACAGATCAATATAGTCTTAAATACTTCTTGGAACAAAGACTATCTTCAGAAGAACAACAAAAATGGGTAACCAAGATATTGGGTTATGATTTTGAAATCGTCTATAAAAAGGGGAAGAAAAATGTTGTGGCAGATGCACTCTCAAGAAAGGATGAAATGTTGAGGCCTTTCTCTATGCTATCTCGATCATCCAACCTGATTGGATAATAGAAGCAAGGGATGAATGGAAGAATGAAAAAAAAGAGTGGACTCTCATTAAAAGGTTGCAGCGGGATTCTAGTGCATCAGATACATTTACATAGAAAAATGATTCACTATGGTACAAAGATCGCTTATATTTATGTAAGAACTCCCAACTAAAAAAAAAGGTATTATTGGAGTTGCACACCTCTCCAGTAGGAGGGTACTTGGGATTTTTGAAAACCTACCATAGAGTCAAGAAGGATGTTTTTTTGGATGGCCTTAAAATAGATGTTCAAAGGTTTGTGGCAGAATGTTTGGTTTTCCAACAAAATAAGGTGGAAACAATTAAGACCTCAGGTCTTTTACAACCATTAGCCATCCCAAGCAAGCACTAGGAGGAGGTTTCCATGGATTTCATCACAGGGTTACCAAAGTTTGAAGGAAAGAGTGTCATCATGGTGATTGTTGATAGACTAACCAAGTACGCACACTTTTGTTCACTCTCTCATCCCTTCAAATCTAGTACAGTTGCCACCACATTCATGGAGACAGTTCAAAATCTACATGGCAGTACAAATATTATTGTAAGTGATAGATATCCCATCTTCACTAGACATTTTTGGACAAAAATATTTTCTTGTTTGGGTACTCAATTGGCTCATATCTCATCCTATCATCCTCAATCTGATGGAGAAACCGAGATAGTGAACAAATGTCTATACGGCTACCTTCGTTGCTTTGTTTGTGATAAACAAACACAATGGTTCAAATGGTTACCCTTGGAAGAATGGTGGTATAACATTTCCTTTCATACTGTAACAAAAATGACACCATTTATGGAACTCTATGGATACCACCATCCTTCCATCACTTTTTCTCTAAAAGAAAAATCTAAGGCTCAAGCAGTGGATGATCACATTGAGCATCAACAACAAGTTCTCCAAATATTAAAGGACAACCTGACAATGGCACATAATCACATGAAACAAAAAGCAGATCAACATCATAGTACTACAAAAATACAAATAGATGTCCCTCAAGCAAGCGAAAAAGGATAATAAATTATCACCAAAGTACTATGGCCCTTATAAGGTGTTGCAAAAGATTGGTACTATGGCATACAAATTGGAGTTGCCTGCATCTTCACGAGTACACCCAGTTTTCCATGTTTCATGTTTAAAGAAGGTTATAGGTGACAAGATCCTAGTTCAAACTATATTGCCAGAACTTGACGAGGAAGGAAAAATCATATTGGAGCCTGAAGCCATCACTGACACAAGAGTTCTCCAGCTGAGGAATAGATCCATTTCAAAGTATCTCATTAAATGGAGGAAACTACTGGCTGAATATTCCACTTGGGAAGATGAGTCTTTTATACACAAGCATCGAGAGTTACTCAAGCGTTGCGGACAACACTTCTCTCAAGGGGGAGGGCATGTTAAGCCCTAATATTGGCTCATTACCCCTTAATTTTGGCATATTACATTAGTAATGTTATTTTATTTCATGTCGGCTTTATTCCATTATTTGTAATTATACCTCCTAGTCTCCTATATATACCAAGGAGACATTTTCATTTGGAATCATCTTGGAATTGTACATTTATGTGGGCATAAGGAGGTTTCCCCCTCAAAGAGGCTTATTATCTGAATTTCTCTCTTTTTCAAGAAGTTGAGTACTTATTCTTAGGTTTCTCTATGCTATATTGATATTTGGTTCTTAACAAACATCTCACTTCTCCTCCTCTTCCTCTTCCTCTTACTCTAGAAGAACTTCTTCCATTATCTTGTCT
>ML825587.1:39426-50627 GCA_009831015.1 Picea engelmannii | reverse complement strand
CAAGGCTCTCTGATTTAAACACACTTGAATATCATTGAATATCTATTTTTGTAAAAGGTTATTTGGGCAGGTATTATTGATAGAGAAAAATTGCAGCAGAAAAAGTGCGGCAGGAAAAGTGTGGCAGAAAAAGTGTGACAGGAAAAGTGCAGCAGGAAAAGTGCGGCAGAAAAATTGTGGCAAAAAATGTGCGGCAGGAAAACTGTGACAGAAAAAGTGTGGCAGGAAAATTATGACAGAAAACGTGTGGAAAAAAAATCGTAACAGGAAAAGTGCGGCAAGAAAAGTACAGCAGAAAAAGTGCGGCAGAAAAACCGTAGCAGAAAAAGTGCGACAAAAGAAGTGCGGAAAAAAATCATGGTAGTGGATTCGTGGCAGCAAAATCGCGGCAACAAAATGCTACAAGAAGAAAAACATGTATGGTTCTCATATGTGTAGTGTTGAATTTATGAATCAAGTTTAGGGTTTTCCTTGTAAATATGTTGGATGCCCTCTTGGGAGTTTATGGCTCGTTGTAGAGTTGATCTGAGGAAAATCTACTAAAGTTTAATATTGGTTCACGGTTGAGGGATTTTGCTTGGTATGTTGTTGAAATTATTGGTACAGATAGAGGTTGTATAACAGTAAGGTTATGGCACATGGTTTGATGTAAGGGTTTATGGTATTTGGTTATGGATAGCATCATGTATTTCTAGAGAAAATTTGATGGTTATATTGGTATATGTATTTGGTATTTGGTTGAGGTACATGTTGGCTACATGGTTGAGACACGTAATTGATGAGTTGGCACATACATGAGATGTATAGTTGATGATGTTGGTCCATCTTGATGAGTGATAATTTATGTGTATTTGATGCATGATTGGTACATATTTGGTGCATGGTTGATGCACTCGTTGATGGTACAGGTTGGTGCATGGTTGATGCACTTGTTTATGGTATAGGTTGATTACAGGTTATTTTTACAAGTTTGGTGCATGTTTGATGCATTTGTTTGTGGTACAGGTTGAGGTACATGTTGATGTATGGTACATGTTGGCACAAGTTATTGGTATAGGTTGTTACAGGTTGATGTATGGTACATGTTGGAACAAGTTATTGGTACAGGTTGTTATAGGTTGATTGGTATAGGTTTATAACAATATATCTCATAGTGATAGTGTGACAATGGTTCCATAATCCTACTTATACGTCAGGGCGTTTGGATGGGGCAAGGACGGGTGGTTGTAGCCACCTTCCAGTTGTATCTGGAGAACATAAAGGGTTGTAGCCTCCTTCTAGTTGTAGCCAGAGAATTGGGGATTTGGAGCTTCCTTCAAGTTGTAATCTGAGAAACTAGGGGGTTGGAGCCTCCTTCCAGTTGCAGCTGGAAAAAAAAGGAAGTTGGTGCTTCCAATGAATGTAATTCTTAAAGACATATAAGAAAAATCATTATGTGGTTTTCTCCCGTTTTGGGTTTCCACGTAAAACATTGGTGTATTGTGTATATGTGTGATTTCTCATTTGTTCATTGTTTATTTACTCTGCAATTATTGGATGATAATGCTACAATGATATAACACTTTCATTTTATGGTGAAAAAAAATTAAATTTCTCTATTACTTATTCACCCCCCTCTCAGTAATCCAACAGAATACACCACAAACAAGATCATTCACTCCCAGGTATGTAAATTTATTTTATGGTCATTGTTTTTATTGTACTAACTTTGGACATAAAGTTACAGATTGCAATACTTATGGAAGAAATGTTCAAGAAAGAAATGCTTATGTGGCTCCACATAACATTGAATGTTAAAAATTTCATAACTATGGACACATAGCTCGTGATTGTAGAAGCATAATGGATACTTCCATAAAAGATAACATCGATATCAGATATAAGAAAGTACAGAAAAGAAAACAAGAACAGATAAAGGAAGATCAGATGAATGAAGAACACCCACAAGTCATACTCTCAGGATTGGCAATAGTATGAGACGAAGACAAATCTATAGGGAAAAAGGAAGATGTCATATACAAAAAGGTTTGGAGAAGAAATGAAAAACAAGAAGAACGGGTGAATGAATACTAGGTCCCGGAGACCACAGGATTTGTAGTAGTATGAGAAAGAAAACAAGATTAGATGAATAAGGAACATGCCCAAGAAATTGTACTCTCGGGAATTGTAGTGAAATATCAATTCACAAGAAGAAAGAAAGAAGTCAGAGTTCAAAGAGATGAAGAGTCTACAGACAAAGAGGAATATTACTCTGCATTAGAGCGAGTATTTTTCTGAGCCATCTGTCTTGTAGACTCCTAGTGAATATGAATATTGAACAAGGGGAGTCAGTGCTTTATCTACTACATATTAGAGAACCATTCTTTGTGCAATTTGAAATATTTGCAGAGACAAATTCAAAGCAATCAGATAACAAAAGTATAGAATGATATATGAGTCAGCATTATGGATAGTTGAATAGCAGTTATGGATAGTTTGCGACATATGGACAGAGATGGATACTTAGCAGGTATAGATAACACGGGCCATATAAGATACATAACATTGCATCTACAATTGGAATCAGTGGAATCAGTTGGTCACATAAATACAAACAGTTTAAGGAACAATAGAACAAGGAAAGAGAAATCATCAATCATTGAACAATAAGGTCAAATGAACATGATAACTGAATGACTAAATCAAGTAATGAATTATTTTATATATGTCAAAGAGTTACAAGAGGAAGCACCAATGGAAAATTAGAAAGCACTAGAATATAGGAAAGGAAACACTTACAAGTAGCCCTACATTGATCTACACAACATCTTGCAAAGAAGTCAAGGGAAGAAAACTAATCAAGAAAGAAGGATCAGTAGCATACAGATAGGGGGAGACATACCGACAGGGGGAGTTATCCTTTTCCCGTGATGTCAAAAGAGAAGAGAAAGAAAAAATGCAGGAAAAAAGAGAGAGAAAAGATGCGTGAAGATAGGGGGAGCAACCCCAAGGAGAGAGACCATTTTCCATTGATTTCAAATGGGGAGAGAAAGAAACATTGATGAGAAGCAATGGACATAGGGGGAGAATGAGTGTTGGAGTATCAATATTTCCATCAGTGTTTCCATCAATGTTGGTGTTTCCATCATTTCCAAAGGGGGAGATTGTTGGAAATTTGGTTTGGACAATTGGTTGTCATTGACATCAACTCTTGGAGATTGATGTAAAACCTTGGAGAAGTCTGGAAGCCCTAGATATATGGTTGATATTTATGGTGAGTAACTTATCATTGATGGAGTGGTTGATGTCAACATGTGATGGGTGCATTTGATGAAGTCTACACAAAGCCCCGAAGGTATGGTTATCGTAACTAAATTTGGCTGAGGTATATGGACATGAATTACATTTTACATGCACGTAATACACTCATGGATAGATATCCCTCATCATGTCATTTCCGGTGATAGGTGGTACGCCATGTGGTTCCTCACGGTTGAGGAGTTATGAGGTCATGAAGTTGGAAGCCCCACAGATGGGTTAAGAAGCCCCTATGGAAGCCCCAAATATGGGTTAAGAAGCCCCTAATTGGTTGAAAGTCATTAATGAAAGGTTAAAGTGGTTGTAACAAGAAATTTCAAGAATCCCTAAAGTTAAGGAAAGCGGTTACTTAGAAAAAGTATATATACACCTCAAGAAGTCACTCATAAGTACATTCACACACAAATTATATTTAATATATTCTATGTAAGTAAGTAATTCTTATCTGAGGTAACCAATAATATATGAGGTTAATTTCAGAGGGAAAATGAAGTGAAGAAGGGAAAAATTCCAAGGGAGGATGATGCCTTGTGAGGATGTGTTCTAAGGTATGTTATTTACAGGTCATCTTACCATTTTCGCTATAAATTTATTTATAGAATGAATCATATAGTGAAACTTGGAGTCTGTTGGGAAGACATATAAATGTACCTGTGGTATAAATTTTATCTTCTGGGTCGTTGTATTTTCATAGATACACTCTGTGGAAAATATGGTTTTCGGTTAGTCCTGAAACTAGTCTCAAACAGGTGTTTCAGGTAAAACAATCATAACTTATTCATAGAGTATCCAAATTCAGTAAGACCAAATGAATTGGATATATTACATTCCTTAGTATTTTTTTTATGATTTTTAGATCCAGATATCAATATTCTGCGCGTGGAATGATCTACAAGTTCGCTCTCTAGAATAAGCCAGAATTCAGCAGGGTCTGCCATTTTTGCTATAAATCATTTTTTGGGATGTTCCAAGAATTGAAAATTTGAGGAATTGTAGAGAAGATATTGAATAATATTGGGTACAATTTTCAGACCTTTATTCATTACAGGTACGGATTTATGCTTGTTGAAAGTTATGGTTTGTGACTAATCCAAAAACTAGTCTTGTGAGACTAAGGTAAGGTTTGATGAAGATGATTTTCTCTTGTTGATGAAGTTGAGGAAGGTCTGCAGGTATGTGATCACATAAACCAAGTCTTTTATTGAGTTGCAGGTATGTTTATATGCATGTTTTGAGGGTTAAATGTTGATGCTGTTATGGTGCATGTTTGAGGCAAGTCTTTGGTATATTGTTGAGGCATTAGCACATGCTTGAGGCACATATTAGGTGCATGGTTGAGGTATATACTTGGTATATGATCTTGGTTGTTTGGTACTTTTTTTAGGTACACCTTCGATGGTACTTGCTTGATATATCCTATGGTACATGGTGTATGGCATTATTGAGTGATATGGTATATGGTTGAGATACATTGTTGGTACATGGTATGGTACAGGTGTTGATGATACCTTGACGATATACTCTTGATTAAGTTGAATATTATATATTTTGGTTAAAAGTGGTAAAAGTGTTCATACTTATTCACCCCCCCTCTCAGTATTCCAACATAGTTTATAAAAAGAAAGATATTTCTCATTAAAAATCCTTTAGTAAACCAATTGACTAGTGCTTCATAAACAAATATTTCCAAACACAAGGACTAAATCTCCATGAATCAATTAGAAAATATTGATTAACATTTATCAATCACATGTATGGATATAAGATACTCCATGATCTTATAGAGAAAAATCTTGGAAGAATACAAGAAAAACACTTAAGAACTCAACCTTATGCTCAGCTCAGAAATACAAGAATAAAGTCTTGAGAAAAATAGTGTAGAAGAAGGAAAAGAAAGAAAAAAGGAGATCTTTGTTTAATAATCATATTTTTTTTGCATGCTTATGGATGGACCTTTCTATTCTGGTCTTTTGATTTCCCTCTAACCCCCTTTTTTTATGGTGCTCTGTCTCTTTTAAAATTTGTTTCCAATGCTTCTTGAAGTAGTTAGGGTTTTGGTCTTTCCAAGAAATTCCACATGCGTCTCTTCTTGGAATAACCACTTTAATTAATGCTTCAATGAACTCTCATTAATTACTTTGTATCATTGCATTTTTCTTTTTGAAATGGGGTCAATTTCGCCTTTAATAAAACTTTTTAAATAAACTTTTATTTTGAAATTTTTAAAGTTGATTGCCTTTTAAAAAGTGGATTGTGTTTTGATTTTATGAGCATGATATTTTACATTTTASTTATGGAAACCATTCCATATGAAATATTCRTCATCCCAAATTTCCAACRAGTCCTCCTAAGTGAGATTTGGAGTTCTGTATCTTAATATATAAGCTCAGGAAGTCGAGGTTCCAAAGATATTTATCAGCAAACCATGSAAAGTAAGTTGATTGTTATTTTAATTTATAGGAGAATTGTGGCCAATTTCACCTCTTGAAATCTATTCCATCGTTTTCCTCATCTAATTACCTTTCCAACGATGTGTAATTTGTCGAAAACCAACACCCGGATATCAAGATACGAGCTTGGGAAGTCAGAGACTCAATCACCATTCATCAATTTCGTGGGTCAATATTGGCCTTCCATTTGAATTAACCTTTTTAAAACAAATCCCAATCCCACATGCATTGTGTATATTAATATTATAGTGCATATATCATAATTCTTCCCATGTTTTTCATGTGGAACATAAGGAGACTATGGAGACTATGAAGTTTCGAACCTTAGGAAAATTCATGAATTAACAAATATTTTGTTGGTTGAGTCAACATCCACTAAGTGCCCATTCAATGCCCAATTAGTGTCCTTGTCATTGCCCATGTCAGCACTAAGTGATATCCTATTCAACGCCATGTGTCTTGGTATCATTAGCTTAAATGTGTTATAAAATTATTGGTTTCCATGTGTCATTGCATGATAGGATGCCACATGTCTTGGTGTGATTAGTTGTCATGTATGCCACATGTCATCACGTGATTGGTTAATAATTAAAGGGAAAGGGACTTAGGAAACATTTTAAGGAAGGGGGAGTGGGTAAATGGAAGGATAGGGGAGGGAGGTAGGATTTATGTAGGATAAAGGAGGAGTAATGGTGTGTTGTCAGGTTATCGAAGGTGAGGGTATGGATTGGAGGTGAGGGTGAACCGACGAAGGTGAGGGGGGAGGAGAGATAAGGAGGGTGAACCTACAAAGAAGAAAGGGAAGGAAATAATATTGAGAAAAACTAAGTATGGGAAACTAGGGGTGAGGTGAATTGAGGAGAGAGGAGTATGGAGGAGCGGGATATAAAAAAATTGAAAATTTTCTAAGTATAGAAAAGAGGAGCGAGGAGGTAGGAAAAAGTCTAAGTGTGAGAGACTATGGGAGAAGGCGGAAGTTGGAGGAGTGATAAGAGGAGAGTGGAGAACTTAAAAAATAATATAAGAATGGAGAATAGGAGATGGTATAGGAGAGTGAATAAATTCAAGAAAGAAAATTCTAAGAATGGAAGAGACCATGGAGAGCATAGAGGATAATAGAGTATGGAGGTGTGAATATTCTAAGTGTGGGAGAGTAGAGTGAACAGTGTAGGAAAAGAGTATGGAAACAAGAGTAAAAAAGAAAGTTTAAGTGTAGAGTATTGTAGTCCCAAGAAAATGAACATGAGTTCCAAGAAAAAGAAAATGGTTCCAAGACAATAATCGTGGTTCCAAGAATTCCAAGAACATAAGTGTGGTTCTAAGAAAAAATAGCTTTGTTGCACAGGGAAGAAGCGTTATTTGGGTGGTTAGATAAAAAATGGATATCTTGAGAATACAGACTCGGATTTTGAATCCATGAAATGTATGAATAATTTGAGATTGAAGGCTACACCGTGAACTTATGATCATTCAAAATTTCTTTCTTCTCATAATTTTTTTATTATTCCAAGAGAAGAAAATCAAGGTGACCAAGTGTTTTATCAACATGTATTAAATATATTTAAAAGTTTTGGCTGAAAATTTCATGATGACATATCATGGTAATTCTATGTGTATGATATGGGTGAGATGATGGATATATCTATTAAATATAGATGATGTATGTTGTAAACTAGAAAGCATGGAAACAATGCCACTGCGATGACATTGGAACCGTATGATATGCCTTGATTTCCTTAAGCTATGTTATATTAGAGGTTTCCAGTGGAACATCTTGGAAATGAGACTCCATAATATTTTGTTTTTCTTGGATGTGAAATCCTTGGCGAGATGGATTTCCCGAGGTAATTTTTACTAGAAAAGGGGATGCCTAAGCCTGGAAGGGTGAGTGTAGCATGGAAGAGGTGACTTGAATAAATCTATTATGAGAGATTCATTGTACATGTTATCTGGGATCATGAGTGCATTATATATTTTGGGTGTGTTAGAGAAGACAACGAGATGAATCTTGCTCTTGGTAACCAAGTGAAGAAAGGATATATTCATATAGAGAATTATTGGGTTGATTCATACTTTATCTTATATATGCTTCAATTATGAATTTAAAATTTCTATGTCTGGAATAATTGTTGCCAAAAGTGGCTATGACATGCATGTTTTTGTTTGGTGAATTGTTATACGCATGTGTTGGAATGCTAAATCTCTTGGAAACATCTCAAGATAGTAAACAAAATGATTGGACCTTGTTATCCAAGATAACCAACAATGGGACAAAGTGGTAATGAAGAGAATGGCATTGCATGTACAAATGGAAAATGAAGACATGGAACCTTTTTGAAAAGAAGAGAACAACGAGGATGATATTATTCCAAGGAGGAGGGAAATGTAATATCTTGGTCTTAACCCTTTGAACTTTATCATGTTTATATTGTAATTATTCTATTCCTTACTAATTTTTTTCTCCACACCATGAGGTAGTTTCCATGGTGATTTTGAAAGACATATAAACATGATCATTTTAATTTTAATGCAAGGTTCCAATGTTGATTGAGGTAAAGCACATAAGGGGCTCTGAGTCCACCAGAGGGGAAAGGTAAGGGGGTCCAAGGGGGATTCACTTATGCCTTATGATTTTTTAATATCCTATCCATAAACCTCTTCCATGTGATTGTCCTATTTCCACTTTATCTTAATGTTATGTTAATTAAATTAGGAGCCTAGTGAATTCAGTTAATTACCTCAAGTAATTGTCTCCTTAATAATTTCCTCTACTTTGTAGTAACCAAATCCTATCATCAAGGAATCAATAAAGGAGTGGAGAAAAAGGATCCTCACTCTCAATCATGCAAATTCTAATTGAAAGAGAACTTGAGAAAAAAGAGTTATTGATGAATTAAAACTCCCCCATTTTGTGTGGGGGAGTAAGTGTGAATTTAATTTTGTGTATCGGAGTAAGTATGTATTTTAGGTGTGAAAATCATCCTCATAATGAGGGTGGGGGTGGTGGAGTAACTATGAAGTTTTTTTGTGGGAGTAAGTGTGCACTTCCCTCATAATGAGTGTCAGGGTGGGGGAGTAACTATGGATTTTGTGTGGGGGCATAATTGTACATTTAAATGCACACCTACTCCCAAAAATTATGTTGGTGGGGGTGGGAGAGTAAGTGTTGAAATAACCCTCCTAATGAGGGTGGGAATGGGGGAGTAAGTGTGCAATTTTTTTAGCAGAGTAATTATGCATTTCAAATGGGGGTGGAGGAGTAATTTTATAGCCCTAAAATTCCCTACTCATGCATACATGTCATTGGCCCTCTCACTTGCATAAATTTCCAAATCATTGTTGAGAAGCTCTATTTAAAAAACCAATTTTTAGAGCATGTATGCACATTGAGCCACTAGATCCCGCGTACATATGCTTGTTTCATGCTAGACAACCCGCATACATATGATTTCTAAAGAATACATGTTGGACATAATTGTCATTGATGTCAACATGAGAAGTACATAACCAGAAGTCCAAAGCTCTGGAAGAAGAATGAATTGTTGATCACGATAGGATCAATAATCCGATGATGTTCAGAAAGGCTAGTGCATGAAGAAAGCTCTGAAGGAAGAACAGAGTGTAGAAGATGTAGTCAGGATCAGTGGAAGGATTACATAGTTGAAGACTCAGCAACCGTCTAATCACTGCGAAAAGAACAACTGTCATTCGATCAGAAGTTGATCGTGGGATTAAGGGTCGTGAGAGGATCGTGACCATTGAAAAGGATGAGAGATTGACTATCCATATACCTGTCAACCATGGGATCAAACCCAAGTTCTTTTTGAAGCAGTCGAATCATTTTCAAGTAGAGGGAATGTTGGATGATTGTTCAAATGACCATATTAAGTCATGTTCGTCATATGCGCAAGTGCATGAATCAACAACCATTAGATCCAGGTAAGGTGCACCTACCTTAATATGTCGGCGAGAAGTGAGATTGGTTTTAGGGGGACCCATGCGAAATCACCCCATTCCGACCCCCCCCCCCTTCATTAAAGGCAGAATGGCAAGGCGGGTCTGTAATCCAATCTTAACCGTTGATCTAAGATCATTGATCTCCGTCATCAAAAACTTGTGCATCTAATTCTAGACCCCTCCTTTCATTAATGGTAGTATGGCAAAGGGGGTCTAGAATCGAACATCAACCACAGATCTAGATAAGCAAATCCTTTCCTCCCGAATCAGCCTATTGCTTAGCGGAATGCGCAATTTTCAAAATATCGATAGCCATCCATCACAACGATTGATTAAGTCTTGGCCATCGGATGAAGGAATGTAAGGATTAAAATAAACCATTGAGTTGTCTTCATGAAACAAATGTGAGCCATCCGATCATTTCAGTGATATCATCTTCAAGAGATTTGAAATGTTGTGAGTCTCGAAGACTTGAATGGCTAAACGTCGAAACACCAACAACTGTCCATATCTATGGGTGATTGAATCACGACCGTTGATTCTAAAGCAATCAAAACGAGCGTTTGGTTTGGCACCTGATCACTGCGGTTGGTCGTATGGTTCTGAGATGTATTTGGAAATTTCATGATTGAGGGTTTGGTAATATAGTGGAGTCATGATGACTTGAACGACAATGTCCCAAAACCCCATAAGCATCTCATCTCAGTGAGCAATTAAATCCTGACCATTGATTTTAAAAGAAGTGCTCAAGCACTTGTTTGGTCTAATTGCCTAAGCATGAGGTCACTGTCGTTGGTCATACGCTATAAGCATCTTATTATACATCATTGTAGTTGGAAAATCCTGTGGCCTTATGGCACGGTCATATGTAATGGCTTGAAGGAAGTGCCTTTGATGTATCTGGTCTCTATGAAACTAGCAGAGATCCATGAACAAATTCAATGGATAAAATTGATCCATGTTGTGATCAATTTATGAAAGGTACTCACATTAAAGACAATTAAAATATTATTATGGTTAAGTTATCTTAAGAAGTTCGATCCACTAAACATACAACAATTACGATTAATCAAAGAGGCACGATGGTCAAAGAATGAACCAATACACAGTTATGATCAAAAGAAAATAAATCATGAAAATATGAATAAAGAATAAAAAGAAAAACAATATTAATTAAAGTTTAGATTATCATTTTAAATGAAAAGGTACAATGGTTCAAATAAAGGGACACGTTGTTTTAAAATTTCACACCAGTTTGAAGACTATATAAATGAGAAAACATGGTGAGAATAAAGTGTCTCTGTAGTCCAGAAAAGAAGATTAAAAAGATGAAACAGGTCCCAAGATCGAAACCTACTCTGATACCAATTGTAGAATCAGATCCTGTCGCTGAGAGGGGGGGTGAATTAGTGATACAAAAATTATATCAATTTTTCTTATATTAATGCAAACAGAATTTTGACATAGTATTTTATCGTGGAACCCAAATGGGAAAAA
>ML825586.1:30376-59712 GCA_009831015.1 Picea engelmannii | reverse complement strand
CCAACATAGATGACTTTCCCACCAACCTTTTACATGAGTGTACTTAGCCCATGCTTCAATATATAGGTGAGATGATTTTTCCCACCAACCTCTTACAAGCATTTAATGACTGGTTGATAAGTCAAAGGAGGTGGATATTAATATTATAAATGATTTATAAAAGTGGCTTGGATTTGTTAGGAATGTGGGATTTCCCCTTGGAATCCCTTTACCCCCCTCTCTTGTGGAATCATAGCCCCCTTATGCTACCATCCCTCTCGTATCCCAACCAACAATGTATTTTTATTAATCAATGTATGCACAATTACAATTGTAGGCTCTTCGGCCTTTGATTACTATAAGGTCTCTGGCCTACAACATACTGAATCACCAACCTAAATTACACATGTACAATTACATTATAATTCACAGGGATTAAAACTAGGATGTTACATCCCCTCCGCCTTATTTTTGCAACATCCTTAGCGCACATCACCATACATGTGTATAGATACATGTAGAACTTTTTCATCAAATACTCGATGATTTCAAAGTTTAATAACTCTTGTAGCAATTTCAACCAACAATCTCTCATTCACCTCAGCCTACACAACCTAAGGGACGAGATTTTCTTCTTTACATCATAGGCCCTCAGACAATTTTCATCCCCTCTAGGGCTTCAAAACAAACTAACTAGGAAGTCTTAGAGTTATGGCTCCAGGAACTCCAGTTGCAATAATTTCATAATTTATTTATTCCTGCAACAATTCAAACCAACAATCTCTCATTCCCCTTAGCCTACACAACCCGAGGAATGGGATTTCCTTCTTCGCACTACAACCTCTTAGACAATGCTCATCCCCTCCAAGGCTCTAGCACAGGCTGGCCAAGAAGTATTACAGTTGTGGATCTAGGAACTCCATAAACATAATGGAATCTCCAAACTTTCAAAACAACTATGGGTATGCCTCCCTTGTTGCATCTTCCAACTCCCACTTGGATTCTTCTGAGCTATAACAAGCCCATTGGAATTTACTTGGCCCATGCCTTTGCTCTTGAGATTTGTTCCTTCTGGTTCTCTTCTTTCCAGGTACTCAATTCATGTCTTCATCTTCATGTAACCCATGAGTTTCGATATTTTTGGAGTTGAAATGCCTGATAATGCATGCAGGGAGATAAGTGGTTCTTCATGGGAGAATGGAGGTTCAATATACACCTAATTTTGAGTGTTGATTTCTTCAGCTTGTAACTCTAGTGTCTCTTCAATACTTATGTCTTTGGTCAAGGCATGAGTGGTCATATCAATATGGAACAATTTATGTTCTTTATAAGGATGACCTAGAGCATATTTCTCATCACAATTATAGCAGAGTCATTGTCTTTAGAAATATGTCATTTCCATTGCAGTCAACCTTTGCACTTTCAAAGGATAATTAGGTGTTGTGCTTAGGGAAGTACCATGGGGAGGATGAGCGCATGGAATGAAGGTTGTTTTTTTGTTTATTCATTGATAACCATCTCTACTTCTAAGGATCTTTGTGTCTCTTCCAACCATGTAGTGGGGCATTGCATTCTAAGTTGTGCTCGAATCTCTACCTTGAGACCATGAATGAAACATTCTTTGTAGAAATAATCTGTTAATTTCTCTGTATGGATAGTCAAATTATTGAAGGTTTCCATAAGGTTTGTGACTGAGCTTGTTTGGTGTAACATGGTAAGTTCCCCCAAATAGTGAGTATATTTCTCGAAAGGTTCATAGAAAACTTTAACAAACTAACTCCAAGAGATATATCCTGCATATGTTTTTTTATGCCATTCCCATCGTTGCCATCATTCCAAATATAGATATAATACTCCCACCCCTATTTTCATCATGTCATCAATAATTCCCTAGAAGGAGAAGTAATGCTCCTTTCGGGTCACCCATCTAGACAGGTTAGAAGCATCAAACTTGTTCAGGTCCACCTTAGGAGAACGATGCCATATGTTTTTATTCATTGATATATTATTGTGCAGAGCCGATGAGGGTTGTGGGTGGTTAAATAGTCCCGAGTGAGAATTTTCTTCCTGGTGTGGTACAATGTATTGTAGATTCCAATTGTTTTCTTCTAGTATTCCCTAAGTTTTCATATCCTTCAACTTCTCAATAAACACATTTTATGAGTTTTCCAACTTCTTGTCCAACGTCTCATTGAACCCACTTCTATCATCCTGAATTTTCTTAAGTTGCTCGTCCACACAGTCCACCCTACTTGTGTTAGAGCGGGTGTTCATGTTGTCCAAAGAAGTATGTTGGAGTTTGCAGGTATCTTTCATGGGTGAGCTCATTGATATAGGTTATTGGGTCTTGGGGACAAAGGAGTGTCATGTGATATGACTCTCTGATATACGTGCAGGGTCCAACAATAGTACTTGGCCCAATATCTCAAGGCACTAACTAAGGAAGACCGACTATGTCCTTATCCATACAACTCGAGTACCCATGAACTAGTGAGTGTTACAGGAAAATCCCCCTATGGAAAGGTGGATTCCCTCTTGGATCCTAGACCTCTAAGATCAAGACAAAAAGGTGCTAACTTTGGTCACTGACATCCCTTTAAACCTAACTAAGCTAATATATAGATAAGAGGAAGAAGATGTACATTTTTTACGATGTTTGTCCTCACCCAGTCCAAGTTGAGCTCTGATCCCCGAGCTCTTCAAAAAGTCCCGAAATCCAATCAAAGACAAAGCATGCTTCCTATTCTACTATGATTAGCTTGAAACTGTTGGAGCTGGAAGTCACTCCTGGATTGCTTGTAGGAGCAGAGCCCGACGCCCATCAGTTTAATGTCACGATTTGTTTTAAAGGGTGATCAAATGGAGGAAAACTCAGAAACGATATCGTATCAACTCAGAAACTAGGCTAGGCATGCATGGACGAGTGAGGTCTTGATAAAATTCAAACAGTGAGTCGTAGTAAATGGTGAGTAGGGGGAAGACTTGCATTAGAAGAGTACGAAGGTCTATCACAAACATCCGGTTTATAACAGACTAGAGAAGAAAGCATTCAAACGAAAAATCCTTTTACATTCAAACACAGAGGACCAGAGGGCACAACAATGTCATAACAAATCCTTTATCATAACAAGATTGTTCAATCCACGCGAATCCTTCGACTGTGGACTCCCTGGTATGAGACGGAACATAGATGGAAAAAGAAAACTGTTTGTCATAAACCAAGAAATCTCAAACACAAAGGCATAACCAGGAAACTAGAATATTTGCTGAAACTTTACAGTCGGGAGCTTAGCTCTACCATCGATAGATACAAAAATGGTGAAAATGCCTTCATATACTCAAAAAAACAACAACAACGAAACCAAGATACTGCATTGAACGCTTTGCATCTGCATGGCTTCTAAGAGCCAACATCTGAAAGATCGTGCAACTTATGTTAGACGTAATCTAATTCTTTGACAGTTCCAACGACGAATCAACGTGCCTTTAATTCATTGCCAGACTCTCCCATTATGGCAGAGACGATGTCTAACCACCACCAACCGCTTCAATAACTGCTTCATGGGG
Source organism: Picea engelmannii (assembly GCA_009831015.1). Taxonomy (NCBI): domain Eukaryota; kingdom Viridiplantae; phylum Streptophyta; class Pinopsida; order Pinales; family Pinaceae; genus Picea; species Picea engelmannii. The sequence continues at coordinate 56,166 of ML825586.1, read as the reverse complement.
ATTGAGAACGATCTGGCCAGCTCAACACCTTGGGATATGGAAGGCTTCTCGCGTTGCCACCTGGAATAACTAAATGGCTTGATGGGTAGGCATGGAGGCCAACGCGAAGAATGGGGTGCATGATAGGAGTGATGACGTCGGATTATGAGGGCGTGGAAGAAGTGGCGAGGTGTGGGAAGGGTGACAGAGGACGGTTCATGGCGGAAGACATCAGGCGGAAGGGGGGAAGACGAGGGGTAATAAACTCGCTTTTGGGTGAGAGGATGATGTGGAAAGGAGCGGGACACATGGAAAACGACAAGTGGATAATGAGAAGGAGGGTGGACCATGCGGACCAAAGAGTGGAGGCGGATGGGTGACACACAGTGGTAGGAGAAAGGTGAGTCTGGAAGATGACAAGACAGGAGAAGGGCCCATGCTGGCTAAACACAGAGTGACTAGGAAGGACGGGGTTGTCCAAGCGTCGTTGATCCGGGCATTGTAATCTCAGCCGTCAGAAGCTGCTTGCTCGATTCCGGACCCCCCCCCCTCCGCTTAAAGGTAGAAAGGTAGGGGGGGGTCCGGAATGGTCTTTATCGCCGGTGATCTGGGCGCGCTGATCTGGACCGTTGAAGAGTTGCGCCCGCGATTCCGGACCCCCCCGCTTAAAGATAGAAAGGCAGGGGGGTCCGAAATTCAATACGCTCCATTGATCCGGGCGCACGAATCGCTGCCGCTCGAACTTGCACATTGCTTACCGCGGGCGCATTATCACCCAAAACTTAGGACAAGTGGGTTTTTAACCCAGTTCTTTGCATTCTAACCCCCCTTACAAGAAATATCCCTAACATCTGGCTCCATGGGGGATAGAGTCGTCCCTGTGATGCTCTAAGAACTCTTTTGCAGATTCAGTGCCTTTGTTGTTGGGATATGGAGTCATTTATTAGTTTGAAAAATAGAAACAATATGTACAAAACAAACAAAAAGAGCCGATTGTGGCTCACAGAAAACATTTTTTCAAGAAATGCCCATTCACTGGGCCACTAAAAACTTCTTTGCCTTCCATATCCTGCAACCTGTATGTGTTGTTTGCAAATACTTCAAGTATCTTAAAAGGCCCAAACCAGAGGGCATCAAATTTACTGTGTTTTCCCTTGTCCCGCCTGGGTGCGTCCCACTTGAGTACCAGGTCACCCTGCTTGAATTCTTTCTTTTTGCTCTTCCTGTCAAAAGCCTGCTTGATCTTTTGCTGATGATTGAAGGCTCTGTCCATGACCTGTTCTCTGACCTGCTGCATTTCCACCATCTGATGGATCCTTTTGAGCACATGGTTAGGTTCTCCTTCAAAGTCCTGGAGGAGATTGGCCATAGGTAAGGCAAGACGAGTGGGGAAAACGACCTCTATTCCATAAACAAGTTGGAAAGGAGAGAGGCCCAGGGACTTCTTGGTTGTCACCCGATCAGCCCAGAGAGAAAACTTGAGCTTTGAGTCCCAGGCCCTCTGATTGTCCTCCAGTAGCTTTTTGATAAGCTTGATCAGGCTTTTATTGGAGGACTCTGCCAGTCCATTTCCTTGAGGATAGTATGGAGTAGAGTGAACCAATGAAATCCCAAACTGTTCACAAAATTTGACCAGAGGCTCAGACCTGAAGGGGGAGGCATTGTCAGTGACAATCCTGCTTGGGCAACCAAATCTGGCTATGATGTATTCCAAGAGGATGATGATTACTTTGTGAGAAGTTCTCTTGGTGGGGACAACCTCTATCCACTTGGTGAAATAATCAGTAGCAGTGAGGATCCATCTGTGTTGGCCACTTGAGGGAGGATGAATCTCTCCGATGAAATCCAATCCCCATTGCTGAAAGGGTGCTGAAACTACTACAGGCTTTAATGGCAGAGATTTAAGTTGTTGCTTACCTGAGAACTTCTGGCATTTAATACAAGCCCTGACTTCCCTGCAGACATCAGTAAACAAAGTAGGCCAGTAATACCCAGCCCGGAGGATTTTGTGGGTCGTGGTCTTCCAAAAATGATGACCTCCGCAGAGACTGCTATGAAAATCGAACATCACCTTCTGGGCTTGCAGCGGGTCCAAACATCTTAATAGTATCCCCAGAGGGTCTCTCCAGTACAGGGCTTGGTCAACGAGACAATACCTGACCGATTTGAGCTTCAAAGCTCTGGCCCTACTCTTTCCTAATCCATCAGGGGGCTTCAATTCTTGCAGAAAATACAAGATATCTTTGTACCAGGGACATGATGCTAGAGGTATGATGTTCTGAGAATTCCTGCCGGATGACTCAACTTGCTCATTTATGAAGTTAATCCCCAAAGTCTTGCAATTGGATTCAGCCAGTAGCTTGGCCAAACCTTTCCCCTTTATCAACTTGGTGGGCTTAATCTCCAGGTCAAATTCCAGGATCTTGGCGATCCATTTACCCCTTCTTCCGTCTAGGTCAGGCTGTATGAGGATGTCCTTCATAGAGGTTGAAGGGACATATGCGGTGATCTTTGAGTGCAAAACATAGATCCTGAAAGCTTTGAGAGCTTTCACCAATGCATAGGCCTGCTTTTCCATGATCTCATACCTGAGTTCAACATCTCTCAACGCCTTGCTGTAGAAAGCAATAGGTTTCTCTCGTCCTTGATAATTTTTATGTAACAAGACTACTGCTACCGAGTCATCAGAAGCAAATGAGAAAATCAAGAAATCTTTAGCATAATCGGGACTGATTAGCACAGGTGCCTCGGTCAATGCTTTCTTTATTTGCGCAAAATATTCCCTGGGTCCAGCAGTCCATCTTATTTCACGGCCCTTCCTTAGCATGGTTGTGATGTGTTTCACCAGCTCAGCAAATTTCGATATGAATCTCCTCATAAAGTTAATTTTCCCCAAAAATGCCTACACTTCCTTCTTAGACCTGGGAAGTGACAGGGCCTGAATCGCTTCCACCCTGCTTGGGTCAATCCTCACTCCTTCTGCTGACACTATGTGACCTAACAACTTTCCCTCCTACATAGAAAACAGTGATTTCTTGGGGTTTAAAGATAGGCCATACCTCCTACACTTCAGGAAAACTCTCTTTAAGTGGCAACAATGCTCTTTATCAGTCTTAGAGAAGACTGTGATGTTATCCAGATATATCACCACAAATTGGTCCTTCTCCCCGATGAAGGCTATGTCCATGGCTCACTGAAATGTTGCTCCTGCATTCATCAGTCCGAAAGGCATTTTGGCGTACATGAATGTGCCCCAAGGAGTGGTGAAGGCTGCTTTTTCTCTGTCCTCAGGCATGACTGATATCTGATTGTAGCCAGAGAAACCATCAATCATGGATATTCTGGAAGCACCGGTGACCTTCTGCAATATGTGCTCCATGTTGGGTAGGGGGTAATTATCTTTCCTTGAGCTTCTGTTCAGGTTTCTGAAATCAACACAGAGTCTGATTTCGCCACTTTTCTTTCTTACTGGGACCAAATTGGCCACCCAGTCAGAATATCTCAAGGAGTCAATGATCTGGGCGTTCAACAACTTCTTCACCTCCCTCTCCATGACAGGTAGCAGCATGGGATTTATCTGTCTTAGCTTATGCTTGAATGGCCTAGCCTCTTCTTTTAGTGGGATCTTGTGCTCAATGAATGATGTGTCATACGTCTTGAGGTCTTAGTAGGTCCATGCAAACACATCAGCAAACTCCCTCAACAACTCAGTATATTCATCCCTCTGCTCCTCGGTCAAACTCCTTGACAACTTGACAAACTTGGGCTTCTCCGGTGTGCCTATGTTGCACTCAGCTGTGTCAGCCTCGTCACCTGAAATTCTACCTTTTACTGCCACATTGTTCCCATCGAACAACCTTTCTAATGGGATTAGTCCTTTTGGTATGTGATTACTTGGCAGCTGGACAATCTGGTGGTCAACAACTTTATTCAGCAACTCTCCAGGGTGGTGGTTGGGTTCCTCGTTAGGATATTCATCTATGTGTGACGCAGAAAAGTCATCAATAGATTGGAGGAATTTCTCAATCTCCTAATCATCTTCAAATACCTTCCAATGCTTGACATTGTCCAGTACAGAAGGTCTGTATTTTATCTCAACATTGGACCCGACAGTGGGCGGCGCAGGAACTTCGAGCAGACTAGTTGTGAAAGCTAAAAAGTTGGCTGGGACATTTTCTTCCCTTGGAATGAAAGAGATGTTAAAATCCAAGAAGAAACTGTCAATTAGATCCCATACCTTGTTCCTGTAATTCCTGAGATGGGGGTGCTTGGTCTGATAAACGTTTTTGACCTGCTGGACGATCAGTTCTGCATCCCCAAACACAACTATCTCCCTCACTCCCATTCTTTTGTAGCTCTTAATCCCAGAACCAAAGCTTCATACTCTGCCACGTTTTTGGTGACTTCGAATTCCAGCCTATATGACAGAGATGTGGTTTCTTGACAAGGGGACACGAATACTATCCCGACACCTGCACCCATACTGGAGGAAGCTCCATCAAAGAACATCTTCCAAACAGAGGTGGTAGGAGGGGGAGTCTCTTGATGAAGACTAAGCTTCTTTCTAATATGCAAAGGAGCCTTAGGGGTGTGAGTGAGCTGCAGTAGACTGGAGCCTAAATCAGTGTCCAAGGCGTAGATGGGATGATTGGTAGGTTTGGCTTCATCACTGATTATGTAGGCCAGTTGGGCTTCTCTGTACAGTCTCCTATGCTCCCCCCCAAATACTGGAATGGTGGCATATGTGAGGTCCATCTGTAATGTACCTCCAAGTATTTTAATTCAAGACCTTGACAACAACATGCCAAACTTGGGGGGAACGTCAACCACCACAATATCCATAACCATACTTTTCATGGGCAGCTGAAACAAGGAGACTACCAGGTCCTTAATGACTCCCAAACACTGAACCCTCCTAGAGTCAAAAGAATAGAGGTCATGATAGGCTCAGGTGACTTCTAGTCTCAACTCTTCCATAATAGTTTTGGTCATGAGGTTGTGGGAGGCCCCTGAATCCATAAGGCAATTATGAAGCACTTTGTCATGTATGTTCAGGGATGTGTAGAAGGGAGGGGATGGATCATCTCTATATTCTACCATGGGACCTAGGACAACTGCAGGCCTTTCATCTTGGAGGTTTATAGAGTCTGTGAGAGGGTATGGGGCTTCAGATTTCAACAGCTCAGAGAAACGCTTTTTGAATTCCCCATGTTTAATTAACTCAGTGAGTGGCACAGGAATTCTGATCTTTTGAATCTCATGTTCGAAATTGAAAGAAGATGTAGGCTTTGGAATTTCTCTAATTTCAGGAACATGAATTTGGATAATGGGAGAGAGGGGTTGGGCCTTCTTACCTCTATGATTATCTGCTACTTCATTAGCAGGTTGTTCTGCTCTGGAGGATTGCTCTGGAACATCAGTTGTTGCTGCCCTTTTATCGGACCTCAAGTTGTACCTGCCTCGACCGCCACTAGCTTTGTCTCCCTTGCTCAATTCATTCAGCTGACCATCCATGAGAGACTCTTCATAAGCAGTCTGAGTGAGATGAGGGAAAGGAGGAGTGACCTCTAAGCAGTGGATTTTAGGCTCAGGCTCGCCTGTTTCTCGTTCTTCTTCATCAGCCACAAAATTGTTTTGGAAGGGAGACTGAATTCTTTGGTCGTCCCTGTCTCTTTCCTTCTCTCTGTGCATGGTTGGAGGAGAAAAATTATTTGGCCTTCTGAAACCTCCTCTATTCTCGATGCTCTGAGGGCCTTTGTTCATTTTTTTCCTTTCCACTTTCAATCTCTCCATCTCTTCTTTCAAAAATTTCATCACCTGGGCTAGTTCATTTACTTGAGGGTGGGGCAGTGATGGGCCGGAAGTTGAGGCTTCCGATTTTTCCTTTCTTCTGTCTACATCGGCCTGGTTCCTCAGTCTGTCAGCTACTAATATGTTGGATTCCACTTCTATGGCAGTGTCTTGCATTTGATCTAAGGAGGTAGCTCTTCTCTCTCTTAATAAAAGACAAAAATCAGGTTCAAATGCACCAGCATATGAAATTTGAGCAGAGGCTTATGAGGGCTTTATCTCTGCAGGGATATTATTATACATCTTATTGAATCTTTTGGAGAAGTCAGAGACAAACTCTCCATCCATTTTCTTCAGAGCCCCAAACTCTGTCATGTAATACATATAATCCTTCCTGTCTCCCCACTGTCTCAGGAAAACATTATCCAGAGCCTCAATTCCAGCAATAGATCCTGGGGTTAGTCCCCTGAACCATTTCCTGACCTCACCCTCCAGGCTCTGGACAAAGACTCTCATCCAGACATCTTCATTTTCAATGTTCAGGTTGTCTGCATAACTATAAAAAGCATCCAAGTTCTCTTCTGTAGTTATGTTCCCTTCCCCAGTGAACTTGGGCATGTACTTCAAGTAGTCTCCAACAGGGAGAGGATTCATAGGATGAGGTAGGATTAAGGGAGCATATCTAGCAACGACTATGGCATCCATTCTGGTTGGAGGGGGATTAGCACCAACCATAGGAATATTAGGTGGAGGAGAACTAGGAGGAGAAGGAGTGTGAACGGGAGATGTCGGGAAAAAGGTTCTCACGGGAGACAAGGGGGAAAACAGAGAGAAGTCTAATGGACCAGAATGCACAGATTCTTCTTTCTGTACAACAGTAGTAATAAAATGAGGGGTGGTGAAACCTTCAGAGGCTTGAGGTCTGCATTGAGGCACAAATTCCAGGGAGGGGGGAGTGACAAGGATCTCTCCTTCAGATACCAGACCAGGAGGAGAAAACTCAGCAGGAACACTCCCGAAATTCAGAAAACAGGAAACCTCAGAGGAAGGATGACTAGGAAGATGAGAATAAGACAATGGAGTTCTCACAGAAGGGGAAGGCACATTACCTATTTCGGCGATGAAAACTTCTTTCGCAGAGCTCTTTCCCTTTCTGTGCACCGTTTCCGAGTCAGCTTCTGGTGTAGCTAAAGGCAAGTGTGGATTAGACCTCGTGTGTCTGCCTCTCGAAGCCACAATTGATAGAACAGGTTCTCCCCAGCGGAGTCGTCACAATGGAGTCACCAGGTGCACAGTAGCAATATTTAAGTTCTGATTTCTGATGCACCTTTAGAATCAGTTGATCTTTGTCGTTCAAATCCGGGGAAAATATTCAACTTCATCCCTGACAACGACGCAAGAAATGTTGGAGCCGGAAGTCACTCCTGGATTTCTTGCAAGAGCAGAGCCCGACGCCCATCAGTTTAATGTCACAATTTGTTTTAAAGGGTGATCAAATGGAGGAAAACTCAGAAATGATATCGTATCAACTCAGAAACTAGGCCAGGCATGCATGGACGAGTGAGGTCTTGATAAACTTCAAACAGTGAGTCGTAGTAAAGGGTGAGTAGGGGGAAGACTTGCATTAGAAGAGTGCGAAGGTCTATCACAAACATCCGGTTTATAATAGACTGGAGAAGAAAACATTCAAACGCAAAATCCTTTTACATTCAAACACAGAGGACCAGAGGGCACAACAATGTCATAACAAATCCTTTATCATAACAAGATTGTTCAATCCAAGCGAATCCTTCGACTGTGGACTCCCTGGTATGAGATGAAACATATATGGAAAAAGAAAACTGTTTATCATAAACCAAGAAATCTCAAACATAGAGGCATAACCAGGAAACCAGAATATTTGTTGAAACTTTACAGTCAGGAGCTTAGCTCTACCATCGATAGATACAAAAATGGTGAAAATGCCTTCATATACTCAAAACAACAACATCAACGAAACCAAGATACTGCATTGAACGCTTTGCGTCTGCATGGCTTCTGACAACCAACATCTGAAAGATTGTGCAACTTATGTCAGACGTAATCTAATTCTTTGACAGTTCCAGCGGTGAATCAATGTGCCTTTAATTCATTGCCGAACTCTCCCATTATGGCAAAGACGATGTCTAACCACCACCAACCGCTTCAATAATTGCTTCATGGGGATTGAGAACGATCTGGCCAGCTCAGCACCTTGGGATATGGAAGGATTCTCGCGCTGCCACCTGGAATAACTAAATGGATTGATGGGTAGGCATGGAGGCCAATGCGGAGAATGGGGCGCATGATAGGAGTGATGACGTCGGATTATGAGGGCATGGAAGAAGTGGCGAGGTGTGGGAAGGGTGACAGAGGACGGTTCATGGCGGAAGACATCAGGCGGAAGGGGGGAAGACGAGGGGTAATAAACTCGCTTTTGGGTGAGAGGCTGATGTGGAAAGGAGCGGGACACATGGCAAACGACAAGTGGATAATGAGAAGGAGGGTGGACCACGCGGGCCAAAGAGTGGAGGCGTATGGGTGACACACGGCGGCAGGAGAAAGGTGAGTCTGGAAGATGACAAGACAGGAGAAGGGCCCATGCTGGCTAAACACAGAGTGATTGGGAAGGACAGGGTTGTCCAAGTGTCGTTGATCCGGGCACTGTAATCTCAGCCGTTGGAAGCTGCTTGCTCGATTCTGGAACCCCCCTCCGCTTAAAGGTAGAAAGGCAGGGGGGTCCAGAATGGTCTTTATCGCCGTTGATCTGGGCGCGCTGATCTGGACCGTTGAAGAGGTGCGCCCGCGATTCCGGACCCCCCCCCGCTTAAAGATAGAAAGGCAGGGGGGTCCAGAATTCAATACGCGCCATTGATCCGGGTGCACGAATCGCTCGAACTTGCACATTGCTTACCGCGGGCGCATTATCACCCAAAACTTAGGACAAGTGGGTTTTTAACCCAGTTCTTTGCGTTCTAACCCCCCTTACAATAAATATCGCTAACCGAAACTAGATCTATCCATTAAAGAAAAGTTCATGTAGGTATACACAATCTTGAAGGAAACAAGCCAAGAACATGTATTAATGAGAACTCAATAGAGATACTTATAGATAATTGATGAATACGCAACAACCTTTTCCATCTCTCCTTGTCCAACCCCTTGCTCAAATGATCCAGAAACAAAATGACTATGCTTCACTACTTATCTCCCTCATGATATCATAAGTTTGATGCCTTCAATGTCTCTCTCTTTTTACCACGAGGAGGCGTCCTTATATAGGCTTGGAGAGGCCTAACCACCTTAGATATTCTTGGGATAGGTTGAGGATATTTATCCATCAGTTGTGGATCCTCCCTAAGATCCAACATTGGCCTCAGATTCGAATCAAACTAACTTCAGAGATAAGGGGGATCTTCCCATGATTTTCTCAACAGAACAACGCTCCCCTAGAATGGTGCACAGAGTGCTACAATGCTCCCCCAAAGGAGGGCAAGGAGAACTAGCGCTCCCTTCTAGTGGGTAGGGGAGCGCTGCCCTTGAAAATTCATTTTTAAGTGGTCTTTCTCAAGGAAAAAGCTTTGTACTCTTTGTCAAGTGATTTCTCCTTTTTTAACTAATCTCTGAGGGTGTCTTCAAGTGTTCATTGTGATGTAGTTCGAGACACGACATAGGAAAGATTACTGTATGATGTCTATGACACTTGCGACACTTGTGGCTATAATGCGACACTTGCAACACTTGTAATGACAACAATAGGTCATAATTGAAGTGAGTAATTTTGATGTGTAACAAATTTTCCCCCAAAGTGCGAGGTTAGAAGACAAAAACTGATGACTGAAGTACTTTGTAGACTTTTTCGAGCAAGGGTATGGACTCAGAGAACCTGGTAGAAGCTGCATACAACCATCAGACAAATGTTATGATATGTTTCAAACCCAAGGCATGCATACCTATGCTTGAGTGATAAATACATTCAAGGTATGGCCGCCATAAGATACACTGCGGATCCATAATTATATTAAAAAAAAGTATAGCCACCAAAGATACAATGTGGATCTATACTTCCATGACATGAATTGATCATAGCCATAAAAAATACACAGTGGATCTAAGAGATGCCAAGACATAGCCACAGACTAATACAAAGTGGATCTATGTGACAGTATATGTATCAAAATTCAAGAGAAACTCTGTCGCAACCTGGGTAGAGTACATATCAGAGTGATCACTCAACCCATTGTCTTCTTACCGATATCGATGCAGTACGAGTATAACCATGTGAATAGATGTCCTGATGTCGAACATGGTAGAAACCGCTTGATTACTGATCAATGAGGTAAATCATTAACAAGCATGAGGGAAATCACCATTGATGTCAATGATTCCCAAGGTACCCTAGTACATTCCAACGGATGTGAATAAATGATCTAAAGTCAAACATTCGTGGAATCATCCGATCAAAGGTCAATAATGTAAACCTATTTTCAGATGCGAGGAGGCCTGGAATTGAGGCATGCAAGTCCCAAGGTAATAACTGGTTTCTAAGTCTAGTTCCTGAATAATGTGTTGAAGTCGACAGGAATAGACTCATCGAAGGAGGGCCTTGATGTATCCCCCATCAACAACACGAAACTGACACATAGATGTAAGTTGGTGGATCAAACGAACATGGAATGACACAGGTATCGAAACATGGAATTTGTGATGGTTGATTCTCGAGGCAGATACTTCCCTTGAACACTGAGGCACAACAACAAGTACATGGAGTGGACCAAAACATGATGATGTAGTGGATACTATAACTTTCGTCGGGTGACCCAAAGGAATAAAGAAATTCAGAGGATTGGTTTAGTGCATAGGTTTGATGGATTAAAATGTATGCAAAGACAAAGTGCCATGTTCAAGGGCGACTGTAAGAGTGACTGGTGATGTTTTCAAAAACTTCTTGGCTTGTTTCCTTTAAATTTTTTCCCCATCTAGATAGACGAATACCTATTTTTAATTTAACAAGCTCGAGGAGGATAACACATGATCGATATAAATCACCTTCGGTAAGTCCCTCTTCCTTTGTTTAACGAACTGGAAGAATTAAGGGTTCGGTCCCATGTGGGCCCTTCAATGTATATTTTTTAACGAGTCCAGAGAAGGTAAAATCGGTGATTTTTCATGTTTAGAGAGTCTAAAAAGAACTTAAACACGACTCCAGTGTTGTCCTTTTTCGTAATGTTAGTTTCACGAGGTCGAAAAAGAGATAAATTATCACTCGAAAGACGCCCTTTCAAACCTTTTAATGAGTGGGAAAGGAAGCAAGGTCACTCGAAAATATTTTCATGTTTAGAGATTCTGAAAAGAGCTTAAAGACGATTCCATGGGGTTCTTTTTTTGTGTATCCATGCGAGTCCGAAAAAGAGATAAAAGTTTACTCGGTGCGTTCTCGTGTTTTTTCGAGCATGAGAACGAACTAAGACCATGCTCGTTAATGTGACAAGATAAAAATCGAACAAAACTGCTCCTAAAACTGCCAATAATGATAAAACTGCAAACCAAGGTATTAATAATACCTCCAAAATGATTTTCAAAAACCCAAAATAACTATGGTTTTAGGAAAAAATGAAATTTATAATAGTAATATAGGGTAAAAAATGTCTTTTACCAATTCATTTGTGCCAAGACTTTTAGTAGTGGAGAAATTGGCTTTGGAGGGCGATTCTTGGATTCATCAGTGCTAGAGCTATGGTCATCCATTTCTGTCTCCGTCTGGATTAGGTTGGTCCTCTGCTTCTTCCAAACATTTTGCATGGTTTACAACTTATTTTTAGGTAATTATTTTAGTTTAAAAATGATGCCCTGGGAGTCTCTAAGCGTCGAAGAGGCTTGGCACTCCCCTAAAAGGCTAGGGGGAGTGCTACTCAATTTTGTCAGCGCTCTGCTAAGCTTGTTGAGAGGGCTCTAGCGCTTTGTTCAGAGGATTATGGGGGCACTACCAAAAATGCATATAAAATGCCAAAAAGGGCTCGACGCTCCTCTAACAAGCTAGGGGGAGTGCTAGTTGGAAAGTTAATGCTTTGGTAAGCCCATTAGGGGAGCACTAGCGCTCTGATCAAAGGATTAAGAGGGTGCTAGCATGAAAAGCACAAGCAAAGTTATTTTTAAATTTTGAATTACCCAAAAATTATTAATGTGGCATGACTAATGGACTTTTGTTGATGATCGTTGCAGGTTATATTTGAAAAAAGACATGATCGAGTGGAGGGAGCGTGAGCATGAGCTCAATGATGTGGATGCTTTTAAAAAACCCCGATCAAGGGCCGCATTGAGGAATTGCGGTCTCCTCAAGTTTTTTAAGATGCAAAAAATTAAGAAGGAAGTTCTCCTCCTTGAGTACATGATCGGGTTGTGGAACACTGCGGAATAGGGGTTCCAAATTGGGACACAACTGCTTACCATTGAGTTAGAGGATGTTTATTTCCTGACTGAACTCTCGAATAGAGGGGCCCCTGTTATATTATCTGGATAGAGGGCACTTCCAGTTCCTATAAAAGAATATCCGGCGAATCATTGTATTCCAGGATCAAGATTGGTGGGAGGTAGGATTGCGATATAAGATGTTAGGGATCTACCTCTTCGATCTATTTTATTTGCCATCATGAGTTTAGACGGTAGTACCAGCTCACACTTGGTTTCAAGATTGCAGGTGGCTTATTCTTTACAGTGTATGGAGCCCACTGTATTTAACTGGAGCGCAGGATTCCTTCAGAATGTGAAGGAGAAGATTTCGAGATGTAGGATGGGGCAGTATAAGTAGTTTGGATATGGTTCGTTTCTGGTTTCATTCTTCTTAGAGCGTATTCCTCAGATGCAACCACAGATTGCACTAGCAGTACGATCAGTGGGTGAACCATGTATGGAGCGTTGGACGAGTCTATCTCCGAGGCTAGGGACAGAGTCAAAGTTCATATTTACAGGTGACTTCTTCGCTTGTCTAAGACACCAACTGATTGTCATAGAGGACTTCCCATACACCGGAGTGGATTTCCGAGGTAGAATGGACCTAGTTCTTCCATATGGAATGGATTAGGACACATCAAGTGAGAAACCAAAACAATATTGTCAAGTGTTTTTGATTTTAAAGTTTATATTATATATATATTTTTTTGGGGTACCTAGAAGATTTTTTTTAACAAACGTATCGTTTGATCGTGTAGACAGGGAAACAACACGTCCGATGGATATGCTGACACTGGGGCGTCGTGGAGATACTCAGATAGCAGTGCAACATGATGTAGAGGTAGGGGGTCTCCGGGAGGTCGAAAGAAACCTCCAAGGTCTCACGATGGGTGTTCCTCCTCTTAGGAGGCAGGATGTCCCCTTGCATCTACATAGACATACAATGAGAGTCCTTGAGAGTCTTAAATCCCCACTGAGGCGAGTATCCCATGTAGTAGTGTGCTACTCAGAGCACAATGTGATGTGGGAATATTAGGACCTTCCTAACTTTTTTTATAGTCTATATGATGATGTTATGGGCACGAGGACCCAAGAAATTTTCCCCTTCTATGTACTTTTTGATGTAACTAAACAATTTCTATCACTCAGTATATATATACATATCCAAGTTTTTATGGTGCCAAATGATGTTTGCAAATATTAATGTCTTGTATGTGATGCATTTAATTTACATGTGATGTATTTTATATTATTTATTTCCTTTATGAAACATCATATATGTGCGAGATACCGATCCATGATATAATTGGCTAACGAATCTGAAGTTGTATTGAGTCCTCTTGATATGTGTCTATATTCGATAAAATTGAACATTCTTTCAAGATGACGAACTTGTAGGTGGAGACACAATAGGATAGGATTGCGAATGGTGTAGATTCAATTAAGTTGTCAGACCACGAGTTGAGAGTCTAGGTTAATAATCATGCAAGATATACCTAGGGAGGAGGATTCGGTTAAAATTATGATGACAAAATTATATTCTACCATGTTGTTAGTTGGAGATCATAAGAAAATACCTCTTGAAATCATCAACTCATCAGAGTGGTAAATGACCCAAGTTGCAAAAGCAATATTCTGGGTGTGTCGACTAGTGCCATCCGCAAATCCAACAAAGATAGGAAAGGAAGATGTCATCTGCGCACGCAATCACAAGACAAAGTATAAGTGGCTAAGATAAAACTCGTGCATGCAAGAGAAAAAGACACACCAAAACTAAAATACAATAGTGTACAAAGCACGTATGCTAGATCTTCTATGCATAATACTTCTTAAGGTAAATCCTGTTTCGGGGCTCACCCAGGGAGATTCTGTCGTAGTCAATTAGCTCGTAGGTGCCTCTATGTAAAACACGTTTCATGATGTAAGGACCATGCCACAGAGGTTCTAACTTGCCTGTCCCTAACTTATCATGAGCATGGTAGTAAATGAGGACTAGGTCTCCTTATGAAAAAGTACGAGGATGGACGGATTTTTCATATTGATTCTTCATTCGCTTTTGATATGTCTCATTAGCAAGAACAACATCGCGACGTGTTTAATCCAACCTAGTCAGATATAGGAAACATTCTTCTTCGGCAGAAGTATGGGGCATGAGTTCTACATTGAGTTTCAATGAGGGAATTTTGTACTCGATTTGTAATACAACTTCTATGCCATATACTAGATGGAAAGGAGTGAATCCAGTAGCAGTTTTCACTGAGGTACGATAAGCCCAGAGAGTGGAGAAAAGTTGTATATGCCAAGATGTCTTGTTTTCCCCTACCATATGTTGAATCATAGTTTTAAGGACCTTTATGATGCCTTCAAATTGTCCATTTTCTTGAGGATAGTAAGGGGATGAGTTCTCATGGCGAAAAACCAACTTAGCATGCAACTCACTCATCATCTGGTTTTGAAATTGTGAACGATGATCAGTGACAATGGATTATGGAACACCAAAGCGAGTGATGATGTGGTTGAAGATGAAAAGAGTTACAGTTCGACCATCATTCAGAAAGGTAGGCATAGCCTCAGCCCATTTTGTAAAGTTGTCAACGACGATGATGATATGACCGTGCCCCCCATCTGAGGTAGGCTTACATTGCATGAAACCAATGCCCCATTTTGCAAAGGGGCCGATGGCGACAACAAGATGTAGCAGAGCAGGGTGGATGCGTGCCTTGTTATGAAAAACTTGGCAGGGTGGGAACTTTTTGATAGCCTCGATACAATCTTTGAAGATGGAGGGCCAAAAGTAACCGACACATCAAATTTTCTGAGCTGTAGCCATCCCAGAAAGGTGACCGCCACATGCTCCAAGGTGACAGTCATTAATAACACGTTCAACCTCTTCATGATTCAAACAATGTCGTAGGATAGTGTTGATACCACGAAGATATAAAGTGTCACCGATGATAAGGTAACGTTGAGAATGGTGATGATTACAACGACGTTCTTCACAGGAGATATTGGGCTGAAAACACTGGGTTTGAAGATATAGGAGGATATATCCATACCAAGGATTAGATGTGTTGATGAGGAAAAAAGTTTCATCGGGGAGAGAATCTCTAGGCTCAGTATCTTCATCAACATGGGGAAGGTCGCAAATAAGTTCCGCAAACATCAAAGATTTTTTGGCTTTGGAATTAGCAAATTCAATATCGAATTCTTGAAGGATGATGATCCATTTGGAATATTTTCCCCCAAGAACCTGACGTGTCAGAATATGATACATGGGGTTTGAGTCGGCGATAACTGTGGTGGTGAGTAGCAAGATGTAATGGTGAAATCTCTGGACAATGATGACAGATGTCAGAGCCAACTTTTCAACATGCGAATATCAGAGCTCGGGACCAGATAAACTTTTGATCAGATAATATATCACATGTTCTTCACCATTAGGGTCCTCTTGAACTAACACCATAGCAATAGTGGAAGTAGAGGCTACTAAGTAAATGATATAGTCCTTCGTATAATTCAGAGGATGCAACAAAGGTGTGTTGGTCAATGCATGCTTAATAGCATCAAAATATTGTTGAGCAGTGTCATCCCATATGAAAGGAGTGTCTTTCTGCAACAATCGCATGAATCCTTTGGTAATCTCAACGTAGTTACATATAAAATGACGAAGAAAGTTCACTTTCCCCTGCAAACTTTGGAGTTGGGTCAAGTTATTAGGTGGAGGTAAAGCAAGAATAGCTTTAATCTTTAAGGGATCCACTCGAATCCCATCTTTGGAGACAATGAAATCGAGGAGTCGACTTGATTCGACAATAGAGATACACTTTTGTGGGTTCAAACGAATACGGTAGAACCGACATCGAAGAAAAATAGCCCATAGATGACCAATATGGTCAGATCAACTGGATGAATGGGCTGGTAAATCGTCGAGGTAAGGTTCTGCAATATGTTTGATATCATGGAAAGAATATGACATGGCCCGCTGGAATGTAGCACCAGTGTTTTTGAGGCCAAACGGTAGTTTTCGATAGGAAAAAATTCCCCACGGGTAGATGAAGGTTGTCTTATGCTGATTAGTGGGTAAAATGTTAATCTGGTTCTACCCTGAGAAACCATCCATGAAAGAGAAAATCACGCTACCAACACAATTATCAATAATCCGGTCGATGAAGGGCGTAGGGTAATTGTCTTTTGGACAAGCCTTATTGAGATACCTATAATCAATGCAGACACGAATGGTCCCTTGTTTTTTAGTGACCAGAACAATATTTGAAACCCATTTCTTCAAGGGGATAGGATAGATGAAGCCATATTTGAATAATTTCTCAACGTCTTCTTTAATAGCCGCGGTCTTCTTAGGATGAATCGGGCGGAGTTTCTGTCGAATAGGTTTAACACCTAGGTAATTTTTAATTTCATGCACACCGATCAAAGGATCGATCCATGGAATTTCTTCGTAGCTCCAAGTGAATACATTGCAAAATGATTTGAATAAGGCGGTATAAGAAATCACCTCCTCAGGTGAACAATTAGCACCGAGATTAATATTTTCCATGACAACCTCTTTGATCAAAATATCAATAATGACCGTGGAAGAAATGTTACCTAAATTCCCCTCAGAAATAGTATCCTGGGTAAGTATAGGGGATTGTGGAGAATCAACAACATTGGAAGGAAAGATAGAGTGTATATATTCCTGGATTTCTTCGAGAGGTGGAAGAAAAGAATATCGATGATGGTTATCATCCCAAGGTACTTCGTCAATTCTAAGCATTTCCATAATAGATTCGTCAGAAGGAAAAATTTGGGAAATGTATTCAAATGCAGACGACAAGGAATTCAACCAAGATGGCATCGAGTAAGTGTCGGGTGCCAATAGATGTTGGTCATATGAGGAGGGAGAGGATGATTGAATAACAACGTAGGAAGCCTAGGCTGGACTATGTGGCATGGTGTCACCTAGTGCATTGAACTCCAAAGGACTAGGGACAATCCAAGGATCAGATGATTCCAAAGAATGATAAGCTGTAGTCGAAATCATATTGATTGTGGCAATATGATGTGTGATAGGAGGAAGTGGTGCAGGGAAGGTACCCATAAGGCTGGAATCTTTCAACAAGCCTACACCAACACTTTCATACGTGATCTTGTGATCTCCCAAGAAAGGCATATTGTTGCTAGCGGGAGTGCGAGCATCGAGTGTATAGTAATCTAACTGGTTGATAGTTACAGTTTTACCTTGATGAGGAAATTGTACGCATCGAAACACTGAAGAGGCTACGGAAATCATATAATAAAACCAACTTCTTCCAAGTAGCAAGTTGTAATTGAGAGGAACATCGACTACCTCGACATCAACAGAAACAGGTTTTCCGCTTAACTAAACGACTAAGGATTGCAATAGTCCATGAGGATGAAAATATCTCTCGTCGAATGCTCATAACATCGTAGGGGATTGGTTAAGTGCAGGTGATTTTAACACTTTCCAACAGGCTAATGACATGACACAAGTAGAAGCTCCCACATCCAGTATAGTGTGATGAATGTGTTGATTATGAACCACAACATCAATCTGAAAAGAGAGTTGGTGAGAGAGTCGTGACTTAAAATTGTCCATGTTAAATGTGATGTTATTATATGACTCAGGATCAAAAGTTCCAATGGAAACCAAGAGAATTCTATGTTGACTGGGACAGTGTTGTAGAACTTCTAGTGTAGACATAGCACACGAGGCTTGGGACAAATCTTCAACAATGTTGTACTTTTCTGCGGCTCGTGAACTAGGATTAAAAGTAGATTTACGGATGGTGCTCTTGGGAGGGCATAGTATAGAGTCGTAAGTAGGATTCTCTATCTGTAGTGAACCAGATGGAGGACCAGCAAAAGGAGAACTAACGGTCACAGAAGATGAATCCTGTAAAGAACCGTTAGAGTCTTTTTCTTTGTCAGGTTTAACTAGCGTATTGTAAGTAGTAGAAAGAGTTGTTAAATCAATTCCACTAAACATATAAATGTGAGAACTTGTCGAGGATTCATCATTAGAAGGGTGGCTGGAACTTCCCCTTGGAGAGGGGGTTTGAGAAACCATAGATTGCTACTGAGGAAAAGCCTGTGTAAGCACGACGGGTTGGGAATTCCCCTTAAAAAGTTTTTCCACTTCATCGCGATGTGGACAGTCTCAAGTGTAGTGATTGTCACCACAAATAAGACATGGGAATTTTGGTTTCCACTGTAGTTTCTTTTCGGTAGAAGGTGGTGGGGTTTGAGCTTTGGGTTGTTCATTAGTGTTATTCTTCTTGGGTTTGTTCTTTGTCTTCTTCTTACCTCCAGATTGTTGTGAAGGGGAAGACTGAACTGCTTTCACCTCAGAGACTTGAGTGCAGGGGGAGGTATAGGAGAGTGAGGTCGAACTGGGAGTGGGTGTAGAAGTAGATCGATGTGTAGTTCCAGTCGACTGGGAAGCAGATTGGGTTTTGACGGAGCCGATAACGTCATCTGCATGAGATGAGGATGAAGGTTTGGATGGATCGGTAATGGCATGGGTAGCATTTGGGACCAACTCATACAAAGTACCAGATTGTGAATAAACCAAATATAAGTACTGATCCCGAGCAATGGCTTCTTCCTCGGTGACTACACCACCCATAGCAACATCACAAGAAATTAGGGGTAAAAGTGATTTGGTAAACCATTCTGCCAATAACTGGTCAGGAATGATTGCTTTGATCAACCTTCGTCGTTGTCTCCACTCATGAATATGATCATAGATATGTATGGAGTTAGTCTGACAAAGGGAGGTCAAGAGTTTGGTACCCGTCTCGTATCGAATGGGTAGTTAAAAATGTGTGATAAAGGACATAACAAGGGAGTTGAAATCTTGGAAAGAACCATGTGGAATTTCAATATACCACTTGGCTACAGAGCCTGTAAGTGTTCGCTGAAAAATACGTAAACGTATAGAATCGTCCATTAAGGAGTTTGATGAACACCATAAATGTAAAGTCATCACATGGTTATTCAGATCTTCTCTAGTTTTACCATCAAATTTTGGAATATCGGAAGGTAAATTAGCAGGAATCACTGGCCAAAAGGGATAATGTAGTATAGGATCATTGGTCAACAGAGACAAGTCTGGGAGATCCAGAGTAGCGAGAAACGATATTTGTCGGTTAACCTGAGGGTGATACTAGTGTGTCATAGGGACACCATTAGGGCTGTAAATAGGGTTAGATGGATAATTGTATCCAGTAGGTCCTCCTACATACGGTTGTTGCTGACCAGAATAAACAAGATTCGATGATGGTTGAGAAACATGCACAAGTGGAGGATAACCTGATGGGTTCTGAGGATTATAGGTTAGATGATGTGTTTTCTCATAAGGGGGGTAAATATTTTGTTCATGAGGAGGATACACATTAGTCCCATGGGAAAGATAAGGTTGTTGTTTTCCTTGAGGATGTTGTCCCCCATAGAATTGTGGATTTCCTGGGAATGGAATGTTCCAAGGATTTGGTGTTGCAAACACATTCTGTCCATATAATGGATGATGGAATTCAGTCTGAGGTTTCCCCCCAAGTTGAGGTTGTGTCCCAATTTGAGGTTGACCCCCAAATTGAGGTTGCCCCCCAACATGAGGTTGAGTTCCTAGAGGGATCTGAAAACCAGAAGTGAATGAATGACTGGTGCCTCCAACTAGATTAGAGCCACCAATACCAACTCCTCCAAATAAAAGTGTAGGTATAGAACCAAAATCAACATTATATCCAGGAGGAACAAAAAATCCAGAAACTCCGGGTGTAACCTGGGCAGTGTTGGCAATGAAAGGATTCAGAGCTCTGCATCCAAGGGGAAGTGACGAATTAGGTCTTGATGAAAGTGGTGTACCAATGGGAGCTTGATTAACCACCACGTTCCCAGTGGGAATAGTCGTAGCATGAGGGACCATAGTAGAATGGGCCATCTAGAGAGAAAAATTCAAACTAGGACCAACTGATTGTGTGTTTGGACCAATGATAATATTGCTAGTTGTACCAACAAAATGATCTAAAGGTATCATGTAGGTAACATATGTGTGGGGAAATTATGATACGACAGGTGTATCAACACTTGCCCCTAAGCTGTAAAGGTCCCACACCGTGTGAGGCGGGATTCTAAATATGTCGGTAGTCCAAAGGGGATCCCTGACTCCAGGGCCTGAATGGGGTCCGATCGGTATACCAGAAGTGTCAACAACAAGATCTCCTGATGAATTCATCCGAAGAATACATCTCTCATACCTAGGAGGTATGCGGAAAGCCTCTAGAGAATCGAAAATACATCTGAAATTTTCTAAAGAGTCAGTTCTTTCCACTTGTGGAGTTACAGTGTCCTGGACCTCGCTCTGTTGAGGTGAGCCCTCCGGTGAATTAGGAGGAAAAGGTTGGTAAACCTCTAGATCTTTCAGGGTTAGTCCTTGCATCCTACGTGAATGACGTGGAGGGTCAATGTTGTCCGAACCAAATATTTTACGAAAAACATCTATGGCCAATCTACAGAAACAAACAACACTCACTAATAAAATCTAGAAATCAAACCAAGCAAACAAAACCTTCTCTTGATGGCCATACTAGTTGGTGATGAAATCCAACGTCGCGTGACCAAGTCAAGAAGGGGCTAGGATATGAGCAGGTGGAATATTTACGATGGTGACCTGCTTAACAGACTTATGCCTTGGTGCAAGCTTCCACGCAATAATTGTGGATTTTCCCTCCAAGGAGCCCGAGTGAGTTTGACCACCGTCTTTTCCAGGTACAACGAAGACTTCCCTTCATCGTCACCTTGTGTAAAGACCCTAAATATTATGGCTACTAAGGACACCAACTCATATTCAGCCCCTAGGCAAGTACAGTCGACAGTTCAGTCCGAATGTATGGGCATGATAGCAAGTCCGAAATCCTTCGAGAGAACTGAGGACAAGTGGACCGGTAGAAGTCCAGAGGACCCCGAACGGATTTGAAATTCATGAAGCACTGAGACCAAATCAAGACAATTGGACCTCAATAAGAAAACCCAATATACGATCTGACTACTACGAATGGTTGAACCACGGAGGGATAATATCCGTAACTCTCTCGAATGCGACCTCGTGCGTAACCCCTGTGTGAGAGGGGGATCCTAGAAAGCTTATACGACAATTGGATTTACTCTCCCTATTGCAAGATTAAAATGTTTGTTTTGAATGCTTTGGAGAGTTGTACTCACATCCTAATCCAAAGCGCTAATCCTAGTCTAATGTTGGTGGAAGATTATAAAAACAAAATGTTCTAGATTGATTTTAATTAACGTTGATTTTTGTGGTTGTTCTTTACTCAGAGGTGTATGAGAGTGAAACTGATGAAATTATGACTCAATTACCAAAAAATGCATAAGAAATTATAATCACTCTTTTCTTTCAATGAATCTCTATTTAAGGGAAGGAGAATGGATTTTCCTTTCACTATCAAACTCTAAGATGCAATGACCTCATGCAATTTTTCTCAATCAAGAATCCAATATAATGCTAAAAAAATTCAGAAATTTGTTCTAATATCCAAAACCAACCGCGAAAATATATCCTTTTGTTTAAATGTGAATGATAATCATCTTGATGTAAAGCTTCCTATGTTAATCAGACTTCAAGATCTATGAGATTTAAGCAATCAGAAGCAAACTTCACATAAACAAAACACACTCTTGTTGTGATCCAACAAGAAACAAAAAGAAAACCAAATTTGCAAAAAGACAACCAAAAATTCAAACAGGAGGAAATGCTCGAAAAAAAGACCTCAAATATCAGGACAGAGCATTGGATAGATCTTTGAATTTCCTTAAAACAACTTTCATTCAATCAGATAAAGGAAAAAAAATAGGAAATTGACTCCAAATCTTCAAAGAAGAAGAGTGACTCAAAGTAAGGAAAAAAGATGCCAAAAATCCAAAAAAAACATCATCAATCCTTAGAAATCAAATGGTTGGAGGATAAAACAAAGACACACTGAGATGGTGATAACCATGAGCAGATGAATCAGCAAAAAACTACACTCGGAGATCAATTCCCAAAAGGTTTTTTAGCAGAAAAAGACCAGCGCTCTGGTATTAAGGGCACCAGAGCATTGAAACACTCTATGGGAGCCTGAAAGGGAGCACTAGCAATCTGATTGTAGAGGCAGGGGAGCACTAGCCTCTGAGAAGAAAAAAAACTTGCCCAGAACTAAAAAAACTCAAGAAAATCCTAAAATTCACTGTGTATGGGATGAATCTAGGAGCCAATCAAAACATCTAAGAACCAGAAACATAGAGTGAAATAAGATCTAAAGGTGAGCAAAGGTAAAAAAAAAAAAAGACCAAGGAAGGAAACCAAAATTGAAAGCTTCTCTCCCCAGTGGAGTCGCCAATCTTTGTTACAGGAAAATCCCCCTGGGGACAGGTGGATTCCCTCTTGGATCCTAGACCTCTAAGATCAAGACAGAAAGGTGCCAACTTTGGTCACTGACATCCCTTTAAACATAGCTAAGATAATATATAGAGAAGAGGAAGAAGATGTACCTTTTTTACGATGTTTGTCCTTGCCCAGTCCAAGTTGAGCTCTGATTCCCAAGCTCTTCAAAAATTCCTGCAATCCAATCAAAGACAAAGAATGCTTCCTATTCTACTATGATTAGCTTGAAACTAGATCTATCCATTAAAGACAAGTTCATGTAGGTATACACAATCTTGAAGGAAACAGGCCAAGCACATGTATTAATTAGAACTCAATAGAGATACTTACAGACAATTGATGAAGCTACAACAACCTCTTTGAGCTCTCCTTGTCCAACCCCTTGCTCAAATGATCCACAAACAAAATGACTATGCTTCATTGATTATCTCCCTTATGAGATCATAAGTTTGATGCCTTCAATGTCTCTCCCTTTTTACCACGAGGAGGCCTCCTTATATAGGCTTGGAGAGGCCTAACCACCTTAGAGATTCTTGGGATAGGTTGAGGATCTTTCTCCATCAGTTGTGGATCCTCCCTAAGATATAGCATTGACCTTAGATTCGAATCAAACTAACTTCAGAGATAAGGGGGATCTTCCCCTGATTTTCTCAACAACACAAAGCTCCCCCATAATGGTGCACGGAGCGCTACAACGCTCCCCCAAAGGAGGGCAAGGGGCGCTAGCTCTCCCTGCTAGTGGGTAGGGGATCATTTCCCTTCAAAATTCATTTTTAAGTGGTCTTTCTCAAGGAAAAATATTTGTACTCTTTGTCAAGTGATTTCTCCTTCTTTAACCAGTCTCTAAGGGTGTCTTCAAGTGTTCCTTGTGATGTCGTTCGAGACACGACATAGGCAAGATGAATGTATGATGTCTATGCCACTTGTGACACTTGTGGACAGAATGCGATATTTGCGACACTTGTAATGACAGAAATAGATCATCATTGAAGTGAGTAATTTTGATGTGTAACAGTGAGTGATCTCCTTGAGTGTTGTTCTCGGTGTACTATAGCAAGAAGACAATTGATTAGTTTATTTAAGGCTGGTTTCAAGTGTTCCTAGGGGATTTCCTATATACCTGAGGGCATATGTAAGTGATATTTCATATACAAGTATTGTGATGCGATACTACTCAAAGGGGTACCAACAAGGGTTACAAGGGTTTCCAACAATGTGATTCCACTTGTATTTCCTATGTGTATTCTTCCCCTACAACAATTTTACTCACTGAACGATAGATCATCGTGTTATTAAAGATGTTGTAACATGTCTCTAAAAAAATTAAAAATTATGAGCTTGTTAATCCTATAAAAATCTCTTAAATTCACCAGAAAATAACTTGTGCAAAGTAGGGTGATCTGGATCTATAAATGGAATGAAATGAAATACAAATTCATAGAAAATAAACACACAGAGATACAGTAAAACTTGAGTTTTATTAATAAAGAGAACCTGCTGAAACTGTAAAAATGTAGATTCAAACAAACTTGCTCGAATGGTGGTAGCTTATCTCTGAGAAGAGATGTGATAGCTACGCTCATTCGAAAGAAGATAAGTAAAATGAGGCTCCAAAGGAATTTTTAACATAAAACATAAATGAGAAAACGCTAAACATCCAAAACCCTAACCTTGGGAGATGAAACGCCAAAAGCTCTGTGGGCCCCGATGAGGGTAGTTGATACATCAACTTCCCAAGGGCGTAACTTTTGCATACGATCTCCATTTGGGGCACTCAATACACTGTTGGAAAGGTATATCCAAGGAGTACATATTAAGTTTGACCCAACATTTTCATTCAATTACATGATAGGTGTTGTCGAGCTCAAAAAATGTCGTTTAAGGCCTCAAAACGACCCCAAAAGTTTTGTTAGGATATTTAGACACTTAGGAGTTAGTTAAGATCTACTTGGTCTAATGTGTCATTAGGTAAAAGTGTGTTTCTTTAGTATGCATTAGTATGCATTTGTAGTTAGGAAATCCGACGGTCACAATATGTTCCCGACATAGAGTGATCCGATGGTTCATACTCTCCTCGATCTTAAAGACCATTGATCCGTGTCTTAACACCCGATTGGTCCATGATCTCTATTTAAAGAGCATGGAGGGTCACTTTCCGATGATCGATTGTGAGAAACTCTCTTGTAAAATCTCTCTGTAATCTTTTTCTTTGCATTAATAAATTGTTCCAAGTGGTCACGTTGGCTGGGGCCGTAGATGTTTCTCCGTAGGGGTTTTACCATGTGAAAACATCAGTGTGTTGATATTTGATCTGTTTATGTGAGTGGTTACTGAAGGTGTTCGTCCTCTATTGGAATACCTATGTTTTCGAACATGGTATTAGAGCCTATTTGAAGACCCACTCCTGTTGTAGATCGAGATCGTGAAGCCAAGTTTTCTCATCTCCATTTTATGTCATTTTCATACATTTTTGGGCCAAGAAGACTGTTCCATTGAGTTTGAAGCACTCGTTTAAGTCAGGAACACTTTTCATTTCACTCAAAAAAATTTCCGTTTTCCCAAGATACGACCATTACAATCAGATCCAGAGGTATAAAGTCTGAATATGTATTTTTAAAATTTTTGCAAAGTATTATTTTTGTTTTATATTATTTGTTTCCGGGTTCCTACTCTTTTAGATCTGCATATGCTCTTTGCCCCGTGCCCTGTGCGATCTCATAAAATCAGTAACATATAGGAAAATGTGTATCTTTCGGGTAAGCTAACCGAGATCTAACCCTTGTTGTCATTGAGAAGCGAAATTTTTTCTTGTGTGAAAAGAGATTTTTTTTAGCATGCTCTCCAAGGTCATCTTCAACAATAACAACAACAATGAAAATCCTCTTGCAAAACAATACAATATGTTTTGCTAGCCCATTTGGTCAAAAATTGCCTTATTAAGTAAGAGGTCTTGAGTTCAAGTTGTTAGGATATTTAGACACTTAGGAGTTAGTTAAGATCTACTTGGTCTAATATGTCGTTAGGTAAAAGTGTGTTTCTTTAGTATGCATTAGTATGCATTTGTAGTTAGGAAATCCGACGGTCACGATATGTTCCC
>ML825586.1:0-25205 GCA_009831015.1 Picea engelmannii | reverse complement strand
TTGGCTGGGGCCGTGGATGTTTCCCCGTAGGGGTTTTACCACGTGAAAACATCGGTGTGTTGATCTTTGATCTGGTTATGTGAGTGGTTACTGAAGGTGTTCGTCCTCTGTTGGAATACCTGTGTTGTCGAACACAAGTCTCTATTTTGTTACTTTTTCTTGAAAAAGTTCATGGTAAAATTGTAAAGTGTATTTCACTTCAATTATAAAAGTGAATCACTGTAAGTAGCTTTAATATTATATTTTAGAGTTATTTATTTTGCATGCAACTTTTCTTTTATAAATTAACTTCATTGTAAAAGTGATCCCCACTTCTCTTTATAAAAGTAGGTCACTTCATAAAGCAAATTACACTACCACGTGGTCCTTTGGTTACCATTTATGCCTTTTTTTAAAAATGGCACAACTCTCACATCCGAAGTCCATTTTCAATGCCGTTTTTTTTTTAAAACCACATAAATTTTTAAGATCTTTCCATTCAGATCATCAATTTCAATTTTTAAATCCATTATACCTGCATATTTAATATGGCTTCTACAAGTAATCTCTTACTTACCAGCACCAACTATTTCCAATGGAAATCCCATATGGATGATTTATTAAGAAGTAAAGGCTTGTACTGGATTACCTTGGGAAAGGAAACAACACCCACTGATGCTGATAAGAAATCCAAATGGGATAAGAGGAATGATGAAGCACGTGGATTAATTAGAATTCCCATCTCTCGTGATACAATAAGATCATTGCATCTATCTTATTCTTTCTAAGATAGGTAGTGCATATTCTATGTTTGTATCTACCTTTTATGCCATGCAAGAAGCTCTAGGGACAACTTATCAAAAATCCAGTCTTGAGAACTTTTGTGATGCTTTGGTTAGAGAGAAAGATAAGCTTGTACAACTTGGAGTGATCAACACTGTAGGTACATCCAACAAAGTCTTAGTTGTCCATCAAAAAGATAAATCCAAGAATGCCAAGAAGCAACATCCTCGCCACTCAGACAACTTCCGCTCCTAATGGTGATAAATGAGCAAAATATAAAAGTAAGAAGACTGACAGACATTGAAACTTTTGTGATAAATATGGTCATGATGAGTCCAAATGTTTCAAGAAGATGGAAACTTTAGAAGCAACGATGAAGAAACACAACATCAATATTGATTCTACTACTTCTTCTTCTTCTCATGGACATGCACTTTCTGCTTCTGGTTTCTCCTTCAATACCACTTCTACTTATTCTTCTGATGAATGACTTATTGATTCAGGAGCATCTTATCATATGGCTAAGAATAGAGACATATTTTCTGCTCTACATGAATGTAATACTAAGAAAATATTTGTTGGTGATGATAGATCTCTTAGTGTTGAAGGATATGGAAAAATTCAAGTAGAAAATGGTCATTTCAATGATGTATTATGTGTTCCAAGTCTTTCTTGTAACCTTCTAATAGTATATCAAATCACCCATTCAGGTGAAGGTAAAACCATAGAGTTTTCACCTCACCAAGTTGTAATCAAGGATCTAAAAGATCCTAAGCATGTTCTTGCAACTGGAATTGCCGATGATATTACCAGGTTGTATAAGTTTGACAAATTTGGGTCATCATATTTTTCATCAGTTTTTATTGCAAACTTTGGCATGAGTGGTTTGGTCATCTAAACTATCACTCATTGCAACAACTATGTAATCAACAGATGGTGACTGGTCTTCCTCTTGTTTCATGCAGAGATGATGTTTGTGTTGGTTGTGTTCTCTATTGTAGGAAAATCTCCCTGCGGACAGGTAGATCGCCTCTAAGAGCTTGACCCTAACTCTAGACAGAAAAATGCTTAACGTGGAC
This sequence comes from Picea engelmannii, assembly GCA_009831015.1. Lineage (NCBI taxonomy): Eukaryota > Viridiplantae > Streptophyta > Pinopsida > Pinales > Pinaceae > Picea > Picea engelmannii. The sequence continues at coordinate 23,364 of ML825586.1, read as the reverse complement.
ACTGACTTCCTTTCAAATCTATCCAATCTAGCACATGAGAAGAAAGGAGAATAGAGGTACCTTTTTATCGACGTTTGTCCCTGCACGCTTCGAGTTGCGCTTCGATCCTTTGCTCCTCGCTGGATCCTGTGGACAAAACAAGATACAACCACTTCCTATTCTATTGATATTATCTTGAAAACAGATCTATCTATCAACGCTAACTTCACGTAACATCAGACACAAACTAGAAAGAAATAGGTCAAGCATGTCATATTAATGAGAATAATGACAACAATACTTACAATCGTAGATGCGAATGCAACAACTTCGTCAAGTCCCCTTCGTCTAACCCTTGCCTGAAAGATCCACAACTTGGATAACAATAGCTTCACTGATCACTCTCCTTTGGCTGACTGTGTGTTTCCTACAAGATCATAGGTTTCATGCTAGTAGTTCCTCCCCCTTTCCACCATCATAGAGCTTTCTTATATAAGTTAAGAAGAGCTTAACCTCTTGTTTTATCTTTAGAACAAGTTGAGGAACCTCCTCCTTAGATCAGGGATCTCTTGATGAAACCAAGAATTTGAATGCATCTGCCTTCTAATCTTGAAGGATCCTCTTCTTATTCTCCTCAACGAGCTAACAACTGCCCCAAATTAGGAAGCGCTCCTTCAAAAGGGGCATTAGAGCGCTAGAATGCTCCCTGAGAAGCTTAAGGGGAGCGCCAACTCTTCAAAGGTGAGTAGCGCTCCTTCAGAAGGGCAAGGAAGCGTTATAACCCCCCCTGAGGCCTTATAGGGGAGCGCCAACACTCCTAAGGTTGTTTTAGGGGAGCGTTCACTTTCAAAACCTTTGTTGCAGAGCTCTCCTCAGGTGTCAAGAGTTCTTTGACTTCAGTTAACCAGTTCCCCTCCCCCAAATCAAGTGCATAAGATGTTTTTAAGTGTCTCCTAAGTGTCGTTGACATAAAATTATGCTCGAATATCGTTTGCGACACTTACGAAAAACTTGTGACACTTGCGAAAGTTGTAAGGAAGATGCGACACTTACGACAATTGAGAGGAACATGTGACACTTTATCCAGTTGAGTAATTTTGACGTGTAACAGAATGCCCCCCAAAGTATGAAGTTAGAATATGTGAACTGATAACTGAAATTATTTGTAGACGTTCAAGCAAGGGTATAGACTTGGAGAACCTGACGGAAGCTGCACACAAACATCCAACAAATATCATGACATATTTCAAAACCCAAGGCAGGCATACCTATGCTTGGGTGATCAAGACTTGTAAGATATGGCCGCCATAAAATACACTGCGGATCCATAATTGTATTGATAAAAAGGTATAGCCACCGAAGATACAATGTGGATCTATACTTTGATGACTCGGACTGATCGTAGCCACAGATAATACACAGTGGATCTACGAGATGACAAGACATAGCCACGACCAATACAAAGTGGATCTATGTAATAGTGTATGTGTTCTTTGTCCAATAGAAACTCCTTCGCAACCTGGGCAAATAATATATCAAAGCGGTCACTCAACCCAGGATCTTCTTACCAATCTCAATATGGTACAAATCTAACCATGCGAATAGATGTCTTGATGTCGAACATGGCAGAAACCACTTGATTACTGGTCAATGATGTAAACCGTTAACAAGTGCAAGGGAGATCACCATTAATGCCAATGATTCCCAAGGTACCTTAGTACATTCCATCGGATGTGAATATATGAGCTGAGGTCGAACATCTGTGGAATCATTCGATCAGAGGTCAATGATGTAAACCTACTGTCAAATGTGAGGAGGCCTGCCATTGAGGCATGTAGGTCCCAAAGTACTAACTAGTTTCTAAGTCTAATTCCCGGATAATGTGTTGAATTCGATAGGAACAGACTCGTCGAGGGAGGGCCTTGATGTATCCCCCATCAACGACGCGAAACGAACATAAATATGTAATTTGGCAGATCAAATGGACATATACTGACACAGGTTTTGAGGCAAGATATTTGGGATGGATGACCCTCGAGGTGGATACTTCCCTTGAACACTGAGGCACAACAGCGAGAACATGACGTGGACCAATACTTATGCAATGGATGTGATGAATCGCATCGGGTGACCCAAAGGAGCGAAAGGAACTCAAAGGATTGGCTCAGTGCAGAGGTTCGGCAGATTATGATATGTGCAAATGACAAAGTGTCGTGTTCAAGGGCGACTCTAAGAAGTGCTCGATGATGTTCTCAAGAGACTGCTTGGCTTGCTCCTTTCAATTTTTTCCCCCATCCAGATAGATGAGTACCTCTTTTTGATTTAATGAGCTCGAGGAGGATAACACATGCTCGATATAACTCACCTTCGGTAAGTTCCTCTTCCTTTTTTTAACGAACCGGAAGAAGTAAGGGATCGATCCCATATGGGCCTGTCGATGTGTGCTTTAACAAGTCCAAAGACAAAAAAATCGAAGGTTTTTCGGGATTATAGAGTTTGGAAAAACACTTAAAAGAGAACTCTCTCAATTTCTTTTTCGTACAGTAGTCTAACAAGATCGAAAAAGGGTTAAACTATCGCTCGAAAGATGCCCTTTCTGACCTTTTAGTGAGTGTGAAAGGAAGCAAGATCACTCGACAATATTTTCATATTTAGAGAGTCTGAAAAGGGTTTAAAGAAGACTCCAAGGGGGTTCCTTTTTCGTATATTCGTATCCGTACGGGTCCGAAAAAGAGATAAAATTTTACTCGGTTTCATTCTCATGTATTTACGAGCAAGCGAAAGAACAAAGACTAAGATTGGTATGCCCCCAGCTTGAAAGCTGGTGGCTTAGCTCCAGAATGATCATCAAAGGCTGGAGACATGCCCTCCAAGCTTCGATTCATTCACAGACTCTGAGGTCGTCACCAATTTCTCGAGTGGATGAGAAAAAGGAGAAGGGTGGATGAAAAGAAGGTTCAAGAGATGTGACTGTTTCATTTTTTAACGAGCTTGACACAGGAAAAGAATTATGCTCAGGGTTCTGGGTTTGATCCCCAGATTGTTGTTCCATTGTTTAATGAGCTTGCCACAAAGAAGAGAAACTATGCTCGTGACCTCTGTTTCATTTTTTAACGAGCTTGCCACAGAGAAGGGAAACTATGCTCGTGGCCTCTGTTTCATTTTTTTAACGAGCTTGCCACAGAGAAGGGAAACTATGCTCGTTACTTCTTCTTGATCATATCTTCCAAGAGGATAACGTTCTGGAAGGATACCATGTCAAGGGACAAAACTCGGTCATGGCCTCCAGGAGATCTTCACTGGATGGAAGATAATCACTCGGGGAGGAATACATGTCGAGGGTCACGATAGGAGTAAGGATATCAGGCTCCAATAAACCTATCGAAGAAATCACCAAGTCCACTACCGGATCCAAATCATCGAAAGTTGAAAACATGGGAGGCGAAAGAAAATCGATATCAGGAGGGGAGATAGACTGTATATCTGCCCGAACTTCTTCACGCAGGGGAAGAAAAGAGGATCGGGGATGGTGATTATCCCAAGGTAACTTGTCAATGTGAAACATTTCCGGCATAGGAAAAGTTGGGGAAGTGTAGTGGATCACAGGCGACAAGGAACTCGACTGTGGTTGCATTGATGAAACGTCGGGTGTCAATAGATGTTGGTCATTCAACAAGGGAGAAGTGAATTGGGTAGAAATGTATGATGGTTCAGCTGGACTAAGTGGCACTGTGTCACTTAGTGCATCGAATTCCAACAGACAAGGTGCAACCCAGGGGTCAGATGATCCCAAAGATTGATAAGTTGCAGTCGAAATCATATCGACCGTGGAAACATGATGTATACCTGGTGGAAGTGGTGTAGGGAAGGTACCCATGAGGCTATAATATTTCAGTAATCCAACACCAATGCTTTCATACGTGATCTTATGGTCTCCCAGGAAAGGAATATTGTTGGTAGCAGGAATGCGAGCATCGGGTGTGCAGAAATCCAGCTGATCAACAGTGACAATTTTGCCCTGATGAGGAAATTGCACACATAGAAAGACCGATGAGGCAACAACAGTCATAGCATAAAACCAAATCGTTCCAAGTAACAAGTTGTAATCGAGGAGAGCATTGACCACCTCGACATCAATGGTAATAGTTTTGCCACCCAATTGGATGGGCAGGGACTGTAAAATCCCATGAGGATAAAAACCTCGCCCATCGAAGGCACGTAACATTGTTGGGGATTTATTGAGTGCTGGTGATTTTAAACCTTTCCAACACGCCAAAGACATAACACAAGTCAAGGCTCCCTCTTCCAGAATAGTTCTGTGGATTTGTTGATTGTGGACAACAATATCAACTTGGAAAGCACGTTGGTGGGAGAGTCGAGACGTATAATTATCCAGGTTAAACATGATCTGGTTGGATGACTCAGGATCAACAATGCCATGGGAAGCTAAGAGCGTTTTACGTTGACTGGGGCAGTTCTGTAAAACTTCCAAGGCGGACATAGCACACGAGGCTTGGGCTAAATATTCTACAATATTGTAATTTTGGGCAGCCCGTGAATTAGGATTGAAGGTAGATTTCTGGATGGTGCTCTTAGGAGGACATAAGATAGAGTCGAACGTAGAATTCTCAATCTGGAGTGGTCCAAATGGAGGATTAATCGATGGAAGACTGACGGAGGATGATGATGGATCTGGTAAAGCACCAGTACCGTTAACATATTTTCCTTTATCAGGGTTACCTGGTGTGTCATATGCCTTAGAGAGAGTGTTTAAATTGATCCCATTAAACATATAAATATGTGCACTCGACGAGGCCTCATCATGAGGATTGCTAGAACTGCCCCCAGGCGAGGGGGTTTGAGAAATCATGGATTGTTGCTGTGGAAAAGGATGAGTAAGCACAACGGGTTGCGAATTTCGTTGGAAAATTTTGGCCACTTCATCACGATGTGGACAATCTCGAGTGTAGTGATCATCACCGCAAATGAGACATGGAAATTTCAACTTCCATTGTGTTTTCTTTTCGGCAGTAGGTGTTTGATTCTTTGTTTGTTCATTATTATTTTTTGATTTATTCTTCATTTTCTTCTTACCTCCGGATTGTTGTGAAGGGGCAGATTGAACTGCATTCACCTCAGAGATCTGAGTTTGAGGGGAGGTAGAGGAGGGTGTGAGTGATTGGGAAACAAGTTGAGTTTTGACGGAGCCAATGACACCATCCGCATGAGACGAGGATGATGGTTTAGATGGATCGATATTAGGTCGAGTAGCGTTCGGAAGAAAATCATACAAAGTACCAGATTGGGAATAAACCAAATCTAAATACTGAGCCTGAGCGATGGCTTGTTCCTCTGTGACCGCACCACCCATAGCAACATCGCGAGCGATCGAGGGTAGCAGTGATTTCGTGAACCATTCTGCCAATAGTATGTCAGGGATGACGGCCTTGATCATCCTTCGTCGTCATCTCCACTCATGAATATGGTTGGAGATATGCACTGCATTAGTTTGACGAAGGGAAGTCAAGAGTTCAGTACCCCTTTCGTAGTGAATAGATAGTTGAAAGTGCGTGAGGAAAGACATGGCAAGGGAACTGAAATCATGAAAAGAAGCGCGTGGTAGTTCAATATACCACTTTGTTGCCGAACCGGTAAGTGTTCGCTGGAAAAGACGCAAACGTACAAAATCATCCATGAGGGAGTTTGATGAACACCACAAATGGAAATTCATAACATGGTTGTTTGGATATTCACCAGGGTTTCCGTCAAATTTCAGAATGTCAGAAGGAAGTTTAGCTAGAATTGGCCAAACCGGTGAATGAGAAATAGGATCATTAGTTAACCGAGACAAGTCTGGGAGATCTAGAGTCGCAAGGAAAGGTAGATGTCGGTTAATTTGTGAATGATACTGGTTCGGCATAGGAACACCAGTAGGCCCATAAGTTGGGTTAGATGGATAGTTGTAACCAGGAGGTCCTCCTACATACGGTTGTTGCTGGCCAGGATAATAAGGATTCTATGATGAATGAGAAACGTTGGCATGACCCGGTGGGTTTTGAGCATTATAGGCCGGGTGATTTTCTTGCCCCCGAGGAGGATAGACATTTTTCCCTTGAGGATGGTAAGGAGTAGATCCCGGAGGTGGATACACATTGGACCCATGAGGAGGATAAGACTGTGGTCCTGGAGTAATCTAGGTGGTGTTTTGGATGATAAGATTGTGGGTAAGATATCCTGGAAGGACTAGGATTGGGTACCCCTCCTAATGGGTTATTATAAGAGTGCTCCCCAACATGGGGTTGAGTAAAAGTGCCTCCTGAAGATACTCTCCAGGGTTGTGAAGGGTTTCCAACCAACGGGGTTTTCCCCCCTGCCAGTGGTGGATTTATGACCAGGGTATGACTGGCAGATGGAGGTTTCCCTCCAGGAGGAGGATGAAAAGGGGGCTATCCCCCGGGAGGGGTAGGCCCACCATGGAACGGTAGTCCTCCAGGAGGAAAAGGTGTGTTGGATGGTGGTTGCCCTCCAGCCAGTTGTGTTTGGCCGGCAAGGGCCTGTATCCTCGGGTGAGTAGATGTGATGGGTCCATCATTAAGACAGAATTGTACCGATGTAGCAGTAGGGTTAACAACCTGATCGACTGGGTGACTCATGGTTTGACCAGATGGTCCTGTTTCACTAGGAGGGTTATCAGGATGGAACGGTTGTTGAAAGTATTCGAAATGTTCATAAAGATTGCGTCCTGGTGAAGTCCTCCAAATAGAACGAGTGGGTGTGGGATTGATATTTATTGTGGTGCTAGGACGAATAGGAGTCCTATATTCCTCACCAAATATGGGTTGCGTGGATCCCATATATGTTTCGGTAAAAATACTCTCTGGTAATCGAGGGACTTCTTCATCTATGAAATTCCCAAGGGAGTCTAAACGAAGTAAAAGTGGTTCGAGAGGGGTCACTGAAGTGGGATTCACAATCATAACAAAAGCGTCTTCCGGGTTATCTAATGGAGGAGCAATAACACTTTTAGCGTCAGATGGATTTTCTACCTCTCTATGGTGGTTGTATTCGGGAGGGTTAGGAGGTAAGGGTTGATAGCCTTCTGGAGGCAGCGCTTGCATCCTATGTGATCGGCGAAGACCTTGATTGTCTACAGGCTCAATTGTGGAGAAAGGCAGAACACACTGAAAATCTAGGGCCAACTAACGAAAAAAAACAACATACGCTAATAGAAATCTAAGAATCACAACCAAGCAAACAAGACCTTCTTTTGATGATCGTACTAGTTGGTGATGAAATCCAACGTCGCGTGATCAAGTCCAGAAGGGGCGGGGATAGGGTGGAATAGTTACAATGGCGACCTGCTTAACGGACTTATGCCTTGGTGCAAGCTTCCACACAATAATTGTGGATTTACCCTCCAAGGAGCCCGAGTGAGTTTGACCAATGTCTGCTCCAAGTACAGTGAGACTTCCCATCACCGTCACCTTTTGTAAGACCCTAAATATTATGGCCACTAAGGTTACCAATTTGCAGTCAGCCCCTGGGCGGGAACAATCGCCAGTCCAATCAGAACGTACGGGCAGGGTATCGAGCCCGAAATCAACTAAAAGGCTTCCACGCAGTAATTATGGATTTACCTTGAAGTGACCCCCATAATACGATCTGACCACCACAATCAGTTAAACCACAGAGGGTTAGTCCTCGTAGCTTACCCGAATGTGACCTCGTGCGTAACCCCTGTGTGAGAGGGGGATCCCATGCAGACTTATATGATAATTGAATTTTACTCTCCCTAACTCAGGATGCTACTGTTTGTTTTGGAAACTTTGGAGAGTTATGATAACAACCCTAATTCAAAGTACTAAGCCTAGTCTACTGTTGGTGGAGGATCCTAGAAAAGAAAAAGTTCTAAATAATTTTTAATTAGCGTTGATTTTATGGTTGTTCTTTATGCAAAGGGGGTGCATGGAAGTGAAACAAATGGAATTATGACTCAGACCCAAAGAATGCATCAAATATGATAAGTAGTCATTTCCTTTCGATGAGCATCTATCTAAGGGAGAGAGAGAGTTATTTTCACCTAACAAGCACGAATACGGAGTGTCCTCAAACAATTCTTTTTCTCAATCAAATCCTGAGGTGATGCTAAAACTTTTGAGATATCTTCTAATATGCACAATCAATCATGGAGATGCTTTTTCATTGTTTGTATATGAGTAAAGATCAATTCAACACAATTCTCGTCTTGCTAATTATCTTTTGTATGAATGAAAATCAAACTAGCACAAGCAAAAGTCATACAAACAATACACCCTTTCGTTGCAATCAAAACGAAAAGCGAAAGAAAAGAAACAATAAGAGAGAAATCAAATTTCACACCCAAAAGAAAAAAGGTTGAAGAACAATGATCTTAACTAAAACCAAATGAACAGATATGTAGACCTTTGATGAACTTCACCAGTGTTCTTACTCAGTTAATCAGAGAGAAAGACAATGCATGGGTTTCGAATTCCAATCAACAGAAAAAATCAATAACAATAGTGAAGAAGGTTACAAAATCCAAATAGTAAGATGTTCGTTCTTCAAGCAAAAGACAGATGTCAAGGCTGAAAGGGAAGAAACATTGACTCACAAGGTTACTCAGCAAAAGAGACATAGAGGCAAACCCTGGAAAAGGCAGTTCTAGAGGGTTTTTTGGGCCAAAGAGGGCTGGCACTCTGTTCCCAAAGGCAAGGAGCGTTATAGCACTATGTGCAAGGCTATGGGGGAGTGTTGGTGCTCTGTTAACACTGGGACAGGGGCGCCAGGTTCAAAAACTCCCAAAAATGTCAAAAAATTCCAAAAATTGCAATTTAAACTCGACAACTATGCTAAGTATGATGGGGTAAGGAGACAATCAGCTCATGAAACCAATCAAAAGAGGAGTGAACCGGGTCTAAAACAATCAAGGGATAGAACAAGGTCAATGAGGAGAAATCAAAATAAGAAATTCCGATTTGAGGCTATCCTCCCCAGTGGAGTCGCCAGTTTCTGTTGTAGGAAAATCTCCCTGCGGAAAGGTAGATTGCCTCTAAGAGCTTGACCCTAACTCTAGACAGAAAAATGATTAACGTGGACACTGACTTCCTTTCAAATCTATCCAAGCTAGCACATGAGAATAAAGGAGAATAGAGGTACCTTTTTATCGACATTTGTCCCTGCACGCTCCGAGTTGTGCTTCGATCCTTTGCTCCTCACTGGATCCTATGGACAAAACAAGATACAACCACTTCCTATTCTATTGATATTAGCTTGAAAAAAGATCTATCTATCAACGATAAGTTCTCGTAACATCAGACACAAACTAGAAAGAAACAGGCCAAGCGTGTCATATTAATGAGAATAACGACAACAATACTTACAATTGTAGATGCGAATGCGACAGCTTCGTCAAGTCCCCTTCGTCTAACCCTTGCCTGAAAGATCCAAAACCTGGATAACAACAACTTCACTGATCACTCTCCTTTGGCTAACTGTGTTTTTCCTACAAGATCATAGGTTTCATGCTAGTAGTTCCTCCCCCTTTCCACCATCATAGAGATTGCTTATATAAGTTAAGAGGAGCTTAACATCTTGAGTTATCTTTAGAACAAGTCGAGGAACCTCCTCCTTAGATCAGGGATCTCTTGATGAAACCAAGAATTCGAATGCAACTGCCTTCTAATCTTGAAGGATCCTCTCCTTATTCTCCTCAACGGGCCAACAACTGCCCCAGATTAGGAAGCGCTCCTTCAAAAGGGGCATCGGAGCACTAGAATGCTCCCTAAGAAGCTTAAGGGGAGCACCAACGCTTCAAAGGTGGTTAGTGCTCCTTCAGAAGGGCAAGGAATCGTTATAACACCCCCTGAGGCCTTATAGGGGAGCGACAACGCTCCTAAGGCTGTTTTAGGGGAGCGTTCACCCTCAAAACCTTTGTTGCAGAGCTCTCCTCAGGTGTCAAGAGTTCTTTGACTTCAGTTAACCAGTTCCCCTCCCCCAAATCAAGTGCATAAGATGTTTTTAAGTGTCTCCTTAGTGTCGTCGACATGGAAGTATGCTCGAACATCGTTTGCGACACTTACGACCAACTTGCGACACTTGCGAAAGTTGTAAGGAAGATGCGACACTTACGACAATTGAGAGGAACATGCGACACTTTATCCAGTTGAGTAATTTTGACGTGTAACATTCTCGACAAAATTCATCAGGACAGTTTTGACAAACATGCCTATTGACACGCCTCGGGTCCTTTGCAGCTTGTTCACAGTGATTTGTGTGGTCCACTTTCTTCTCCTTCTTTTTCTCGGTGCAAGTGTTTCTTAACTTTCATTGATGACTTTTCCAGACGTACTTGGGTTTACTTCTTAAAAATTAAGAGCGAAGTTTTTGACAAGTTTTTGGCCTACAAGGCCCTTGTAGAAAAGCAATTTGGACATCAATTTCAAAGGTTAAGAACAAATAATGGAGGCGAATATGTGAACATTAATTTTACAAGTTACTGCACTACACAGGGAATCCAAATGCAACACATTGTTCCATATACACCACAACAAAATGGTGTTTCTAAGAGAAAGAACCGCACATTAAAAGAAATGGCTAATTGTATGATCCAATCTAAGGGATTAAGTCTAAAGTATTGGGCGAAAGCCATCAACTGTGCAAATTACATAGTAAATCACACTCCCACAAAGGCTCTTAAAAATATAACATTGGAAGAAGCTTGGACTAAAACTAAACCAGATGTAAGTCACTTCAGTGTATTTGGCAGTATAGAATGGGGTCACAATCCTCATGAGAAAAGGAAAGCATTGTAGCCTAAAAGTGAGACGTGTATATTTGTTGGTTATTCTGAAGATGTCAAAGGTTATAGAATTCTTCAAACACATTGTAATGAAATTATTATTAGAAATTCTAGCTATGTCCATAATGACTTTAACCTTGTTTATCACATTAATAAATCTCTTTATGGTCTCAATCAAGATCCCCAAGCTTGGTATGCCAAAATGGACAACTTTCTAATTTCCACTGGATTCTCTAGATGCCATTATGATCCTAATGTCTATACCAAGAAAGTAGGAATCCATCTCATAATCCTTGTCCTTTATGTTGATGACCTTATCCTTACTGGTAGTGACTCAAAACTTTTAAACCATGTGAAAACCATCCTTAAGAAGAAATTTGAAATGACAGACTTAGGATTTTTGCACTATTTCCTTGGCTTCCAAGTTTTGCAAACCAATGAAGGAATTTTTCTTTCACAGTCTAAGTATGCTTGTGACCTTCTTCGTCGCTTTCACATGGATGATTGTAAACCAACCCCTTCTCCCTTCCAATCTGGAGTCAAGCTTACTGCCACCTGTCTTTCTCCTGAAGTTGATGCCACCCTGTACCGTCAGTTAGTTGGTAGCCTCTTATACTTGAGTCATACCCGTCCTGATCTTTCCTTTGTTGTTGGTCTTGTTGCTTGGTATATGCAAACACCCCATGAAATCCATTGGAAAGAAACTAAAAGGATACTTCTCTATGTTTGTGGTATAGTTCAGTTCATGATACATTACAGTTCAGGGGGGACTCCTTTATTGGTTGGTTTCACTGATTCAGATTGGTCCGATGACCCTGATGATTGGAAGTCTACTACAGGTTATGTTTTCAGCCTTGGTTCAAGACTTGTGACTTGGCCCTGTAAGAAACAATAGGATATTTCACTTTCTTCAGCAAAAGCAGAGTACCGAGCAACGATAAATGCAAGTCAGGAAGCCTTGTGGCTTTGACAGATCCTTTCAAAGTTTGGATTCGATCAGCAGCATCTGACCAACCTTTGGTGCGACAACTAGAGTTCCATCAAGCTCTCCAAAGACCCAGTTCAACATCAACGCAACAAGCACATCGAGCTACACATGCACTTCATCAGAAAGATCATTCATGATCAAGTTATTGAAGTGCTCTTTTTCCCTACAAAAGATCAAGTTGCAGACATTTTCACAAAGTCTCTTACAGAAGTGAAGTTTTCAAAACTTTGATCTATGTTAGGATTTCAGGAAGTTGTCATTAAGGGGTGATAGGCTCTAATGCCTCCTTCCTTATACTATTGTGTCAACATTGTAAATCCTTCAATCCTATCCCAAGTTGTTCTTAAGGGGGGATGTTAGGATATTTAGACACTTATGAGTTAGTTAAGATCTACTTGGTCTAATGTGTCGTTAGGTAAAAGTGTGTTTCTTAAGTATGCATTAGCATGCGTTTGTAGTTAGGAAATCCGACGATCATGATATGTTCTCGACATAGAGTGATCCGACGGTTCATACTCTCCTCGATACTAATGACCATTGATCCATGGATTAAAACCCAATTGGTCCATGATCTCTATTTAAAGAGCATGGATGGTCATTTTTCGATGATCGATTGTCAGAAACTCTCTTGTAAAATCTCTCTGTAATATTTTTGTTTTGCATTAATAAACTGCTCCAAGTGTCCACGTTGGCTGGGGGAGTGGATGTTTCCCTGTAGGGGTTTTACCACGTGAAAACATCGGTGTTTTGATATTTTATATGGTTATGTGAGTGGTTACTAAAGGTGTTCATTCTCTGTTGGAATACTTGTGTTGTCGAACAGTTTTGGGACCTAAAAAACTGTAAAAAAACTACCAAAATGGAAACTGTTATTTGAACCAATGGAATAGGTGGGTGGCCATCGATATCCACCTATATTAGTCCCCTCCCATTAGGAATCAATGGTATCAATTGCATTGATCACCCCCATCATATGGGGAAACTTCTGCTGAACTTGGCCCTGAGTGAGGCATTTACCTTGATGCAGGAGCTACCCTTCTTTGACAACCCGATAAAGTTGGATCCTCTATTGGTGAGTGACCTTAATCTTAGTGTCCCTGATATGATCAATGATGACCTATTCCATGTAGTCAATATTGATATTTGTCATTGTTAACTACTCTGCGATCTCCGATGTGTCCAATAATGGTTGGAAGTATGGTCAAAGGAGGTCCACATTGAACACTGGGTGCAAGCCAAGGAAGAGGGGAATACTTAGCTCAAAAACATTGTCACCCACAACCTTGGTGATGGTGTAAGGTCCATAAAGAATTTGACAAAGCTTCCGATGGGGTCTTGTAAGGTACTCCTTCTGCAAATGAAACCATACCTTGTCTCCCACCTGAAACTTGTGCGGCACCTAGTGTTGATCATGGCATTGTTTTTACTTAGCATTGAATTTCTGTAAAATATCATTGACCTATTTCCAGATGTGCTAAATCAGTTCAATAAAATTGGTGGCTTTGCCGACATCAAATTGAGCATGAGATGATTCTTCCTATGGGGATACAAGAGGCAGTGTGACATCAATGGGACCCAATGGTTGAAATCCCATCCCCACCTGAAAGGGACTGTGGCCGATCAAGCTATGAAGGGCTATGTTGTAGTTGTATTGAACATAGGGAAGAATCTTATACCATGTGCGTGGATTTTTGGAGTTCTACATGAGAAATATATGCATGATCATTCTATTGACGACCTCTATTTGGCCAACAATTTGGGGGTGGAAGGATGTGGATTTGGTGAGCTTGGTGTCCAACAATGACCAGAGGTTGGACCAGAATGTGCTTAGGAACCTGTTGTCCTGATCTGAAATGATGGTTTGTGGTATCCCGACGTGTACCCACACCCGTTTGAAGAAGATCTTAGTAGTGGCCTCCACTATGATATTATTCTTGCAAAATGTTAGGATGGCCATCTTAGAAAACCATGACAAAAACATAGTCATTTCCCTGCTTGGTTAAAGGAAGGTCCGACATGTAGTTCATTGATATGGATTCCCATGGCCTGTCAAGAGTAGGCAGAGGGGTGTACAAGCCTTTCTTCTTAGTGGTTGGTTTGGAAATGATGTAGGCAATGCAATACCTGATATACTTTCTAACTTCATGACACATTTTAGCCCAATAGAAATGCTTTTGTAGTACTACCATAGTCTTTTCCATGCCAAAATAGCTTTCCATTCGACTATAGGAACTTCCCAAATTAGCTTCACACACTCACTTGAAGGAACATAGAGGTGGCCTAGATGGCATAATAGTACATCCTAAAGATGAAAGTCAGTGACAATCGTGCATGTGCCCAACATCTGGTAAGTGGTAGGAAAGTCAGGATCGCTCTGGTAGAGTTGGGGCCACTCAGATGCCTCATGGACACAAGAGTGGAGCATCGTGGTTAAGGCTGCAACTAGAGGTCGACTAAGGCAGTATATGGATATGGAAATGTTACAAGTATGTGGACCACTTTTCATGGTTGTTGTTCTGCAATTTGCCTTGTGTTTGCATGAACTGCAGAGTCTTGTGATCAGTGTGGATGACTGTCTCCTTCTCGAGAATGTAGTGCTTCCATTGTCGACAAGATTGTACAATGGAATGCATTTCTTTGTCATAGGTGGGGTACTTACGGATGAAATATTATAGTCTCTCACTATGATAGCCACAGGATGACCATGCTGAGTGAGAACTGCACCCAAAAAATAGTCTGAGGCATTGGTCTCAATCTCAAAAGGTTGTTGCAGATTAGGTAAGGAGAGTATTGGAGATAAGCACAAGCAATTTTTTAGATAATTGAACGCTTGTTGTTGGGACTTCCCCCACACAAAATTTTCCTTGCCACCACCCTTGGCCACTTGGCTAAGGGCCCATGCAATATGGGAGAATCCCAACATGAACATGCAATAGAAGTTGGCAAGTCCTAAGAAACTTCGAAGCTCGGTTAGTGTGGTCCGGGCTGGCCAATCAGGAATGACTTATATCTTGGATGGATCCACATGCACACCATGCTCATCAACAATGTAGCCTAGGTATTGGACCTTGTTTATGCCGAAGGAGAATTTTTCAAAGTTAACATATAACTTGTGTTGTCGCAGAGTGTGAAGGACCTGCTAAATATGATGCAAGTGTTCTGCCCAATTCTTGTTGAAGATGAGCTAGATATACCACCACAAAATAATTGGTGAAAGTACACAATATATCGTCCATCAATCTCATGAAATTTGCTGGAGAATTTGTTAGACTAAAGGGAATGACTAGCCATTCTAAAAGACCTTGTTTGGACTTGAAAGCAATCTTCCATACATCAGTCTTTTCTATTGACCCCTGGTGGTATCCAGTCTTCAGGTCAATATTACTAAAAAACTTGTCTCCCTTGAGCTAGTCAAGAAGGTCATCAATTAGTGGAATTGGGTACCAGTTCCTGACTGTGATTTTGTTTAGGGCCCTATAATTAATGTAGAGTCGCCAAGTCCCATATTTCTTCTGCACGAGTACAATTGGGCTTCTGCAAGGTGAGGAGCTGGGTCATATGTGCCCCTTTTGATGCAACTCTTGGATCTGTCGCTTGATTTCCTCATTTTCCATCAAAGAGCGATGATAGACTGACCCATTGGGTAGAGGTGCACACGGGGTTAGATCGATTGAATGATTGACCTGACAGTGCAACGGTACCCCAGTGGGTGAGAAGAACATTTATTTGTATTATTCCATGATCTTTTCCACCTACTTATACTACATGGAGATGCCATGGATGTGGCTGCAACCTTCTGTTCACTTTGAGAGAGAATCATGAAGAAGACAAATTTATCGGTCTGGGAAATGAACTTCCTTCATTGTTTAGCAAAGATCAAAGAAATGGTGGCAAGCAAAGCTACCTCTAGCAGCATGTGCAATTGTCTACCCAAAGTAATAATAAAACTGTGAGGTTTAGACTCATATACAACATGTCATTTCCACAAGTATGGTTGGCCTAAAACAATATAACAAATTTCAAGGGGGGAAATATCACACAATACCTCATCCTTGAAGGGATTGATGCCATATGGAAGACACCACTATTGGATGATGCATAGATCTCTTCCTTAGAAGAGCCACATGATGGTGTAGGGACACGAGTATTGTGTCGTCGGCAGGTTCAACAGGTTGACGACCTCTGCTGAGATATGGTTCTTTTGAATTCCACTATCAACATTGAAATGTAGCGAAGCACCCTTCACCCACATTTGTGAGTGAAAAAGGCGTTCACCTTCCTATGGTTCAATTGGTTCACTTGGATGGACCTTGGTGGTAACAAAAGTGGCAATGGGTTTTGCATTAATGATCTGCTTCCCATTTTCAAGATCTGATTCAGTGTCGGAACTTGCCTCTGACTCTGAGGCTTTCATCTTGGCCACCAACGACTGCTTTGAGTGACATTCATTGGTGTTATGCCATGGGATTTTATGAATTCACACCACTTCCCAACATCTTTCTTTGTCTTATCATTACCCTTGTTTGTTTGCGTCTTGGACTAGTTGTCCTGAGGGGGTCCATCCTTTCTCTATACTTTGTTCTGTGGGTTGGGGCCGCCTTTTCCTTGCTTTTGTTGTGAGGAATTTGAATATCCAAACTCTCGCTTCTTCTGTTTAAATTTCTTCTCGATTTTGACAGCATATCGATAAGCCATGCCTAGTGATGAGATGTCCATAAACTTCATTTTAGTTTGGATGTATCTCTGCAGACAACCGCGATACTTGAGCACGAGATGTCATTCATATTATTTTATACCCAACTTGGTGCGCGAGGTATGGAAGATATTTGTGAACTCCAACAATGTCTAGTCCCTTTCCTATCATAAGGTGATCCATTTCGTATACTGGTCATCATAGCTTCCAACAGGTTAGTATTGTTCCATAATAGCATCCCTGAAAGAATCCCAAGTGGGTGAGATCTAAAATATTATAGATTCCTCAGTTTCCTTTTGCTCATAGTAAGTCTCCCACCAATCCTTGACACAGGGGACAACCTGAAGGAGCACAAAGGTAATATTTTCTCTATTGGAAAAAATATGGACCGAAAAATACCCTTCTAGTAGATTCAACCATTTATCTACTGCATCTGCATCTATCTAGCCTTCAAATAAGGGGATATCAAAATTGACTTGTACCTTAAAGGGGTCGGTGCCTCCAAAGTGGCCGCTTGATGAAGATGCATCTCTTGTTGGTAGCCATCAAAGGATCTGTGCAAAGTTATCCATCATCTCATTTATTTGTCACGCAAAGGCTTCCATGAGAAACAATTTAAAAGGATATCTTGCTCCATCATCTCTCTTTTCTTCCGACATGGGAGGTCATTGTGATCGGCAGGGACGGTCTTGCAAGGGCTCAACTACTTTGAGTACCAACTCTTTGTACCTTGACCTCGTTGGGGACATGCACAGAGAAACAAATAAAGAATAGACCGATTTGATACCACTGATCTGGATTTATAAATGGAGCAAAATGAAATACAAATGTATAGTAAATAAACACATAGATATAAAATAAAACTTGACTTCTATTAATAAAGAGAACCTGTTGAAACTGTAAAAATGCAGACTGAAACAAACTTGCTCGAATGGTGGCAGCTTATCTTTGAGAAGAGATGTGACAACTACGTTAATTCACAATAAGATGAGTACAATGAGGCTCCAAAGGCCTTTTTAACATAAAACATAAATGAGAAAACCCTAAAAATTCAAAACCCTAACCCTGGGAGATGAAACGCCAAAAGGTTTGTGGGCCCCGATGGGGATAATTGATACGTCAACTCCCCGAGGGTGTAACTTTTTCATATGATCTCCATTTAGGGTGCTTGATACACCATTGGAAAGGTATAGCCAAGGAGTACATATTATGTTCAACCCAGCATTTTCCCCCGATTACATAATATGCATTGTCGAGCCCAAAAAATGTCGTTTAGGGCCTCAAAATGCCCCCAAAAGTTTGGGACCTGAAAAACTGTAAAAAAACTACCAAAATGGAAACTGTTCTTTGAGCCAATGGAATAGGTGGGTGGCCACCGATATCCACCTGGATCATAGGGCTTGAGGTCAAAAATGTAAAATGATCACAACTTCAATTATACTTATCTAATTGTCTATTATGACCCCAATTATGAAATTCCATGGCTTTTATGGATCTAATGGCAATGTTTTGATTGAAATCTGTGAACTTTGTTAAAATATATCCAATTTGTGAAATTCATGGCCATCATAAAAAAAACCCTAAAAAATTGCATATTTTGAATTGATGATATCTCAACTTCTCGGACTTTGTTTTGGATGATTTGTTTTTAAACTAAGGATATTTTCAAGAGGAATTCAAATATATGCCTGGTTTCTCCAAATTATACACATAAAATTTCGTAAATCGACCTGAATATTGCCGTCCTCTATTTCCTGTCAAAAATCTGCACAAATAAAAAAAAACAATCTCCCACTTTGTGCCCCAAAATTCTCCCACTTCATGCCCAAGAAATAGCTCTGATGCCACTCGTAGTGTACTGAACCCCAAAAATATAGAGAAATCATGTAAAATGTATTGCAAAATCCAAGAACATGAGAGAAAAAAGAGAAAAAAATAAAGAGCTATGTTCACTTGCCTCTTCAAGGGGGCAACCTCCAAGAGCAATGCTCCAAATATAATAACAATTCTTGAAAAAAAAATACATAACCTTCTACTCAATATATAACTATCCATAGATAATCTTAACCACCTATGGGCCCCTTATAATGAGGGATGACCAGCTAATTTGGGCCTTATTACTAAAAAGGACCCTTTATTACAGTGAGTGACTATTAACTAACTATTTAATGGGCCTTATTCATGGAAGGTGGCCTCATACATTACTAAAGTATCTACGTAAATGGGTTAGGGTAGGGCCCTAACACAGAGGGTTCATGTGTCCTTTCCTTAAGTAGGCCCTACTAAAGGAAATTCTTGAAACCCTTAAGAACACTCAAGGGTTCAAAAATTTAGTAAAATATGCTTCTTTTATTCATAAATCGTCATGGAAAATCATGACATAATTCCTCCTCTCTAATACAATTCGAATTAGCTTCAACCGTAGCAAGGAAATGAAATAATAACACTGACTACCCTACTCTATTATTTAAGGTTCTATTTATGCTTGAAAAAGAGTAATAACTAGCCCATCTAATCAAGTCCTTGATTGGTGGGATCTATGCCTTAATGGCCTAATTTTCTACACATTGTTTCAAGGGGACAATTTCCCTCCTTTGCCAATTTGAATCCCAAGATCATAAGGAGATCAAATTGTCTAGGGTCTTTATTACTGCCTTCAAGTATTGGAAATCTTGAATTTTTTTAGGGGACAAGATCTCTTGGATCTCTCACCCATTCAGTTGATTGATCTGTGGTCATGATTGAAGAGGATCAAATGTCATGTGGGTCGAATCCCTTCATGAAGGATGTACTAATTTCCTGTTTGTAAACCACATTAACTCAAGAATAAAAATCACATAATATCCATAAAAAAGACTTAAGACCAAGCATATATCAGATCCTTCTTGAGATTAAGTAAATTATATTTGATTGGATAAGCATGAGTCAAAATATCTAAGTTGGTCATCAAAAGTAACAATGTTTTTAAGAAAGTATCGAGTCTAAGAGGAAAAATTTAGAAAAATTAAATCACAAGATGGGCCATAAAACTGATAAAGTGAGGTCCCATCAATTGGTGCCCATTTTTTAATTCATTGATGTATATTTGATGCAATGTTGGTGATTTTCCTCCATTTAAGTTATAGTTTGATTAAATTGTGATACTACTATATTTGTTAAATACCCAACATACCCCTTCATAATTCATTCGGTTTGGTAATTACAAGTACATCATTGTTAATTGGGTTGATTTTTGGTGAGATTTACTATGAAAACTAGCTTCTATAGACAAATATGAGTTTACATGATTGATGGCTTAATTAATGTGCTAAACACTTTAATTGCTAACTTGTTCCTTGATTGTCTCCAATCAATTGTTTATTGGATCATTCGCAAGGAGGAAATATTGGTATGTGGTGTTGGGGATCAACTATATTATGATTACTTATTAAATTGATTTTTGGGTAGATATAACTACTTGTATGTTGTGGGAATTATGAAGCATTTAGCCACATCAAATTACCCTAAAATGCATGCACCCAAGATGTTCTACAATAGATCTATTGTTGTTTAGAGTGTTGTAATTTCTCATATGAAAATAATGCAAAGTATGTTATTCAACATTTAGAGTTTTTTTTTAGTGTTGGGATTAACCATTTATATTTTTTCTTCAAGGTTTTATTATAGGAAATTTAAGCAAAATTTAGTTGAATCTATTTATGAGCCTGGTTGTATTGAGCACTTAATGCCTGGTTTATTGGCATGTTGTCATATTAAAATGAGCATACCATTTATTTTGGCATTGAAAGGGTGCAATTTTTTTCCACTACTAGATGTTGGTTTTGACATTGTAAACCAAGTCTTGAAACCATATTTGAACTAGAGTCTTTTTTTGCCTGTTAATGATTATAAATTTATAAGTTTTAAACTCTGAAGTACACCAAGAATAGAGACCAAGTTTAATTTTCATAGAGGATCTATGTTGTGACGCATGTGGACTATAAGTCCCTCATTTACAAATCAAATTGGTATCAGAGAGATTGAATTTGTGGCCTTGAACTAGCTATTAACACTTTGAGGAGAAGCAAACCCATCATGGGTAAGACATTGAAAAGAGAGAGGTAGGAAGGGTTAAGAGGCTCTAATGTAAATATTCAATAAGAGAACCAACACTTGAAGGAGAGGATGGAAGAGTTGGAAAAGTAGATCGAAACATTGGCCAAGTTTCCAGTCATTATCCAAGAGACCAAGGAAGTGAAAACACTTTCCATTGATACTATAGAAGCCAACACCATGACCAAGACAAGAATTGTAAGCTCACCCTCCATAGACCTTCCTCAAGAGCCCTTTGGTAATTTTTAAAATCATACCATAGGCATTGGTTCTAAGATCATGAGGAAAATGGGTTATGATGGCCAAGGGCTAGGAAAGAGAAGCCAAGAGATTGTAAACCCCATTGTGGTTGAACATATATTCAAGCATGGAGACTTGGGTTCTAGTAGACATAAGGAATACAATACAAGTCTGACTCAAGATAAGACCACTAACACAACCTTCACCAAGGCAAGAAGGACCAAAGAACAAGTCATTTATATTGAATAACATATAGCTGAAAATGCAGTGGGCAACAAACCATTCCAATATGATCATAGAAACTTCAATGAGGGAAACAAACCATTCCAATATGATCATATAAACCTCAATGAGGACAACGTAGGGATGTTTTTCCACCCAAATCTGCACCCACACTTGGGGGACCAAAAAAACAAGATGACAAGCACATGCACAAACCAAAGAGGTATGCCAAGGCATCTCTGGGTTGCTTTTGCTACAAGAAGAAAGGCCACAAGGGTGATGCTTGTTTGAAATCTATTTTATGTTCCTTTTGTGGGAATAATGGTAAGAAAACATCCCAACATAACCACAAGTTTAGAGGAACATGAACAAGGAGAGAATGCCTAGCAATAGTAAGAATTTTTGTTAGCACTGCAAGTGAGTGGACATTGGGAAGCCAAGTGTTGGAGGCTTCATTTGAAACTTCATCATAGGAATCACACAACCAAAATAAAATTTTGGAGAGTGAAGGGTAAGGGGAAGGAAGAAGGAGAAACCATTTTCCAACAACCCATAGCAGGAGAAGATGTCATCTCCACAAATGAAGTGGAACACAAGCTTATGCCAAAGGTAGTCCCTATTAAGCTCGTATATTCCATATTGTACTAGAAGCACCCTTTTTGAAAATTTATTGGAGATTGATACACATAGATGAATTGATGGGGTTCTTTAAGATTCCATAACAACCAAGAGATATATCTGATCTATTGTAGTAGAGAAGCCAATCATGTGTTAGAAAACACAGGTATTCCAACAGAGGACGAACACCTTCAGTAACCACTCACATAACCATATCAAAGATCAACACACCGATGTTTTCACGTGGTAAAACCCCTATGGGGAAACATCCATGGCCCCAGCCAATGCGGCCACTTGGAGCAGTTTATTAATGCAAAGAAAAAGATTACAGAGAGATTTTACAAGAGATTTTCTCACAATCGATCATCGACAAATGACCCTCCATGCTCTTTAAATAGAGATCATGGACCAATCGGGTTTTAAGCCACGGATCAATGGCCATTAAGATCGAGGAGAGTATGAACTGTCAGATCACTCTATGTCAGGAACATATCATGACCATCGGATTGCCTAACTACAAATGCATACTAAAGAAACACACTTTTACCTAACGACATATTAGACCAAGTAGATCTTAACTAACTCCTAAGTGTCTAAATATCCTAACATCCCCCCTTAAGAAAAACTTGGGATAGGATTGAAGGATTTACAATAATGACACAATAGGAGAAGGAAGGAGGAATTAGAGCCTATCCCCCCTTAATGACGGCTTCTTGAACTCCTAATATAGATCGAAGTTTGGAAAACTTCGCTTCTGTAAGAGACTTTGTGAAAATTTCTACAACTTGATCTTCTGTAGGGAAAAGGAGAACTTCAATAACTTGATCATGAATAAGCTTTCTGATGAAGTGCATGTGTAGCTCGATGTGTTTTCTACGCTGATGTTGAACTGGGTATTTGGCGATCTTGATGGAACTTTTATTGTCACACCAAAGGTTGGTCGAATGCTGGTGCTGGAATCCAAACTCTGAAAGGATCTGTCGAAGCCATAGGGATTCCTGACTTGCATTTACCGCTGCTCGGTACTCTACTTCTGCTGAAGAAAGTGAAATAGCCTGTTGTTTCTTACAGGCCCAAGTGACAGGTCCTGAACCAAGGCTGAAAACATAACCTACAGTAGACTTCCGATCATCGAGGTCACCATCCCAATCTGAATCAGTGAAACCAACCAGTAAGGGAGTCCCCCCTGAACTGTAATGTATCCCAAATTGAACAGTACCACGAACATAGCGAAGTATCCTTTTAGCTGCTTTCCAATGGATTTCATGGGGTGTTTGCATATATCGGGCAACAAGACCAACAACAAAGGAAAGATCAGGACGAGTATGAGTCAATTATAAGAGGCTACCAACTAAATGATGATACAGGGTGGCATCAACTTTAGGAGAAGTACAAGTGGCAGAAAGCTTGACTCCAGACTGGAAGGGAGAAGGGGATGGTTTACAATCGTCCATGTGAAAGCGACGAATAAGGTCACAAGCATACTTAGACTGGGAAATAAAAATTCCTTCATTAGTTTTCAAAACTTGGAGGCCAAGGAAATAGGTCAAAAAGCCTAAGTCTGTCATTTCAAATTTCTTCTTAAGGCTGGTTTTCACATGGTTTAAAAGTGTTGAGTCACTACTAGTAAGGATAAGGTCATCAACATAAAGGACAAGGATGATGAGATGGCTTCCTACTTTCTTGGTATAGACATTAGGATCAGAATGGCAT
>ML825583.1:96812-124537 GCA_009831015.1 Picea engelmannii | reverse complement strand
AGAATTTAAAGGAGAAGTGTCGAAGGACCTGGAAAAACATTTGTTCATCTGTGAGAAGATTTGGGAAGAAAAACAGATCACAAATGAAGATACTAAACTGGCACAACTAGCAATTAAACTAATGGATCATGCACTGGATTGGTATATGAGTTTAGCTACAAACAATCCACTAGGGACAACCAGAGCACTTGCAGACATCAAGAAATTGTTGATAAATGAGTTCCAGAAGCCAAGTTCAGAATATTAGTACATGAATGAGATGATCAAAATTAGACAAAAACTGAGAGAATGTGTATAGGAGATTGACTATAGATTCAAGCGACTGAAGGGAAAGTTGAAATATCTCATGATCAATATGCAACATAGGCACCTATTCATCAATTCACTACTACCACACTTAAAATACCCATTGTGACAACATAAGTTTCAGACACAGGCAGAGGCTCTATAGGCAGCCCTGCAACTGGAAGAAAACCAGTATCAACAGACGGATCCAACCATCGAATAATTGAAGGAGGATTTGAAGAACTTAACATTCCATCTAAACCAGAATAAAAGTAAGGACAAACGAGAAGTTGTTTGGTGTACTACATGTAGGATGTAAGGACACCACAAGAACGAATGTCCAACATTCGCGTAGTATATGGCAGAAGGAATGCCAAATCCGTTACCAACAGGAGGACTATGGTGCGAAATATGTAAGAAACCGGGCCATGATCCATATCACTTCCCAATGATGCATAAATACCAGACAGTCCTAAAGAGTTCATATTACAACTTTTGCAAGTTAGTGGGCCACGATGAAAAATAGAACTTTGATGCGAGAGAGGACATTAGATACATATAGAGTGCAAGCATAAATGATGACTGGGCAAGCCACACCACAATTTAACCACGTTCCAACCCCATAAAACACTGTGCAACAACAGTGTAATACGACGCAACCACAGTACAACACAACACAACCACAATATAATACCGTGCAACCATAGTACAACAGAACACAACCACAATATAATACTGTGTAGTACAATCAAGCACCTCAATATAACGCGCCGAGAGGAGATCGAGCGGGATACAAAGGTGTAGGACAAGCAAGAGGAGATTTTGGAAGAGGTAGAGCGCCAATGGTATGTTTCAATTGTCAATAATTGGGACATTATGCAAGGGAATGTCCACTTACACCAAAAATTTGTATGTATTGTTGCGCATCGGACCATAATATAGAATAATGTCTGACACTATTAGTAAAGATCCAGGAAAAGAGGAACCAAAACAATTGGAATGTTCAGTGGATTTCAACCAAAACGAGGGATGAAGGACGGAACATCAACATAGTTACTCGCGGCATAGCTAAAACAGGAAACGACTAAGCTCGACAAGAGCCAGTACAACACTAATGGGTGAAGAAGAACGTAGAACCAAGGAAGCAGTTCGACACATAGAATGAGAAAGAGATATTTAAGCAAGCCAGACAAGAATTTTAGAAGGACGACACTGTGTTGACTTCAACTGTGCAATAGAGAAAGGAAGCACTAGAACACGATATTCCTCCGTTATTGGACCATACCAACGAATTGAAACCCGTGGGACAAGTAAGTACAATCAAAGGCTTTTTGCAATCATGTGTAAAAGTATTGAATGATCCATCATTTGTCAAAATATTTCAAAACATATTAGAAAGATGTAGTATAGAGACAGAAGGAAAAATAGAACAAAAAACAGTTAATCACCTACATACAAGGAGAAGAACAAGTAGGGAGTTCAGATTGAATTCCAACATCAGAGATTTCAACATGGGATATATCATACTAGATTTAGGATCTGAAGTTAATGTATTACCAAAGAAGACATGGAAATGTATGGGAGAGCCCACATTAGGATATTCACTTGTGCAACTGAAAGTAGCAAACCAACACAGAGTCCTACCAATTGGTACACTCAAAGGAGTGACAGTAGACCTGGATAGAGTGCGCACTAAATAAGACTTTGAAGTGATTGAAATAGTGGATGTCACAAGACCATATTCATCGTTGCTTGTTTTAGATTGGGCGCTTGACAACTAGGCCATAATCAATTTGAATACACAAAAAATGACATTTGATTCAGGTGAATACAGGGTCATCGCGCCATTAGACCCATCCAAAGGGGAAAGTTTTGTAGAATCCACTTGCTTAAAATTAGAGGAAATCATCCAGTTGTACAAAACAACTGCGCACGATGAGGATTATGTGAACCCAACTGCAGATGGGATACTCATTTGGCATAGCATTACTTCATGTGCGATAGACTCATATATCAGTTTAGAGAACTGACAACAAAGGCTACACAAAGTTTCCACAAGAAGATGTGCACGAATATACCACGCAGTAAGATGGGTAGGCAAGAAGATAAGGGAACCACCCAGTTTCCATAGAGTAAATGATCTAGAAGTATTCTTGGCACAGTATGAAGATGAAGTTTTAAAGAATCAGAGACTCTTAGCACTTGATATAGAAATCAAGGCCACACCTGCAATATGGTGGGGAACACACAAAGAGACAATCACATATTGGTACCAATGTAAGCGGTTACTGCGCATAAGGTTCAACGCAGAACAAAAAACAACAAGCAACATAAGTATGATGGACAGGGGGCACCAACAGAACACCTGGAGAAGTGAAAAATGCTATGGAAAATGACACCCCCACAGGAATGGCCTCATCATTTCATACACACTTTAGAGGGCATACCAACGAACTGGTATACAGACTAGGAACTACGCAAAGGAACTGCGACCTGGACGATATTGCAATAGAATTTTACAGTCACTTTTTCATTCGAGCATGAGAAACCCAACATAGATGCAGTTCTTAAACAGATAAGAGGGGTGATATTCATCAAGGAACTAGAATTCGAACTCATAACAGAAGAACAACAACGGAACAAATAGACAGTCAAAGAACTATTGTCATGTTACCATGTGCAGAAGGAAGCACAGGATGAAGACGATCTGCACGATATTCAGATCAAGGAAGTGAAAGGAGAAAGAGAAGTGGAGGGTCCACCTATGAAGAAACTACAGGCATAACTCACCATTGTGAAAATGCAGAAAAAGGAGCGTTAGGCTCAAATGGAACCGCTTCAAGAATGAGTAGAATAAGTCATTACACAGGTAGAGGAATCCAAGAAAAATATGGCACAGACCTAGGCAAAGTGTGCAAGGTTGATCAGTGATGAGATTGAAGTCCATATAGTAGACACACTCAAGGAGAATATTGTGTGAGCTCGAGGAGAAGTTCCAGGCGATCACTAGGGAGATCAATGAAGCGCACAAAGGTTAGGTGGCTCGGGACGAGCCACATGTCAGTGTTGGGGGCCTGTTGGAAGCAAGCCAAAGTGGAAAGAAAGGTGATTTTCGGAAAAAAAACATGCATGAGGGAAGATACAGTTGGAAGGAAGAGAAGCATGCACGCATGCATGGAAGACCTAACGATGTTAGGGTTAGGGTTTTTGCAATACATTGTAATGGCTAGCGAGCCATAAACATATAAATATAGATACCGAGGTCTAATAATGGGTATGATTAGAGACAGATGTGAGGAAGCGGATGCAATGTAATATTTTGTTGTATGGCCTACTTTTGTAAGTTGTCGAGCTAGAGAGGACTGAGGAGGGTAGAAATTGAGGACTAGATCGCAGGTTGAGGAGCCTAGTGCGATCTAGTCCGCCTCATAATAGATCTCAACCCATCTGAGATGAGTTGTAAAGTGCACGACGTTGTAGTTTCATAACTACTATAATAAATGAGCTAAGAGCCAGATCTTTGTGGACGTAGCCTAGGGGGGGTGAACCACGGTAAAACCTATGTTATGTTATTGAATGCATGTGTTTCTTCATTTTCTTCAGTAGTTGTTAATATGCTAAATGAATGAGTTGTTATATTCCCTACGTAATCATAAATGACAACGTATTGTGTTAATAAGTTAAAATAGAACTCTCAACATATAGTTCTCAGATCTCCCACTCAATCCTAGGCTGCAAACACATGAGTATTGCAGCCATCCATTAAGACTATCTCGGGTGAGACAACACAGTGCACCTTGTGTGCTGCTTTGCCTTCTGGTTTACCAGGAGGGGAGATAGTTTTAGAGGATTTGTTGGAACCCTGAGAAGACATGAACCCTGGGTCACTCAATATGAAGATACAACCTCAGACCATATATATCAATAACCAACAACAACCTTACAACATGAAGAAGAAAGTGAGGATCAAGAGATTAAGGAGACATCTTATGTTCCCATGAAGAGTCAATTACTTGAAAGGGACATTGATGAAGGGCTTCCTTATGATTCCTTTGAAGAACAATTGTCACCTTGTGAAGACCTTGAAAATCAAACTTGTGAAAAATACCTTAAATAAGAACAATTGGATGATTGGATTGAGGCTTTTCATGAGAGAAAAAGGATGATTAATGATTTGTTCCTTTAGTTTCAAAGGCATCATTTGCATGAATTAGGGGTTGAAATAAGTAAGAAGATAGAGGAAAATAATGCTCTTTTGAATTTAATTGAGGAAATATAATCTATGGCTACAACTCATAGTGAAGATGATCTCACTTTACCACTGATTCAAGATCAACAATTTGAAACAAATGAGTAGGATAACTAATCTTTCAATGAGCACATTGAAGAAGAATCAATACAGGAGGAAACAATGGATGAAGAATAAGTTCAACTACTTCATGAATCGATTCAAGAGGGTGATTTTAAGGAAATTGAAGATGAAGTTAAGGAGGTGTGTTTTGAAAATGACCAAATGCCCCCCCCCCAATCCTTGTGAAGAAAATGACTTAGCAACTATTATGTTTTCCCAAACTTTGAGACCTCCTGAGGAATCCTTTGAAAATTTTGAAAGGGAAGATTTTGTAGAAGTATCTTTAGAATGAGAGAAACTTGGTGAATTTATAGATTTGGATGAGAACTTAGAGGATGGAGTTTGCCAAAAAATTGTTCCCTTACCGAGGTGAAATTGAGGACTCAATGGATGATACCCCTTGTTAGGATATTGAGATTTTTTATCCATCATGTGACGATGTTGCAGGGGTAAGTATTAAGGTAGGACTTTTGGAATCTCCCTTGCACCATGAAGATGATGATTCCCTAGGTGTTATAAGCTTTGATGAATTTATCTACATTGGAAGACATGATTGGGATGCAAGATATTTTGAAGGATATACCATTTATGATACCAACCGTGAGAGTGAAATTGACATGGCTAAGATTGAACCTTATGAAGAATCTCACTTACGAAGTTTCTATGAAGAAGTTGATGATCCAAAATTTGAAGAAAGTGAAGTTGAATGGTTATTACAAGATTTACTTAGTCCTTTGTATTTTGCACGAATCCAAGGGTACCCGAATCATGATCAATATTAGAGAAATAAATTGCCAAGATTTCATGGACTTCGTGATTCATCTGTTTCACACATTTCATCTTTTAGTGTTGCTATTTCAAAGCTCAACATTATCCATGAATATCTTAATATGAATATGTTCTTGTTGTAATCGGAATTTCTTGAGGATGGGATAATAGATTGGTATGGAAAACTTAAGGAAATATCTCATCGTTTTCATATTTCTTCAAGATTTTTCTTGAGATTTGGTCTCCTCTCCATATTAAGGTTGAATGAAAAATAGTTGTTATGTATGTTGATTTTCCCTTGCCTTGTGTCCTTGAGAGCTTACTCTTGACCTATGAAAGTCATTCATCTTCTTTCTTATCTCTTCCTTGTCTCTCTATCCTACCCTTGACCTTTGAGTACCCGCATCCTCCTTACGTCCCTCCTTTGACTCATGAGCATTCTCCTTCGTTACCTATGACCAAGAGTCGATATTTTCCTTGTGATTCTCAGCTGGATGAGTTTTCAAGAAAAACCAATGGGCTGACCCTTTCTTCTAATTATGTTATCTCTATCAACCATTGGATGGAGAGATTTTATAGAGGTGTGAGCCAACCTTGGATAAATTTGGCCCTTGTCCTTCATAGATATGAACCTTGTTTCCAGACTTGAGAGTGACTAAGATTATGGCTAATACCCACCTAAGGCTTGACATATCCTTGTTTTGGTTGATAGCCAAACATAAGGGAATGCTTCCAGCTATTGGTAAGCTTCTTGAATGATTGCATTAAATTTTTCATTTCACTTAGCAACCATTTCTCTTAGTTAGTGAGTAGGGTAGGCATGAATAACCTCTTTGAGCAATAGTTAGAATGCATTTTTTCTTTTCATGCATGTTTGGTTTTCCGTTTGTGTGTTTAATTTCCTACACTGCTTGATTTTCCCAATGCTTATGATTTTCCTTAGAATAATTTATTACGTGTGTTTTTTCCTGCTTTACTTTCATGCTTCATTTACTTAGTGAACATTTTTTATTATTGCAAAGTAGTATTTTTATTACTAACTAGGGTGGTATATTCACCCTCGTATTTTATGTCATTTTTTAGTTTCTATGATGTGTAGGTGTTATGGAGAAAATCTCATGGGTGGATGCTAATATCTCCCGAGGATCTTCCTACTAATCCTAGACACATAGAGGGATAGACTTCTATGGATTTCCTAGACACAAGAAATAAGATTCAATATTACACAAGGAAATGGAAGAATGCCATACCTTGTTATGAAGGTTGTCCTTCGTATGTCCTAGTTGATGCAGTCCTAAATTTCTAGCTTCAGCTCCTACAATCTTCTTCCTAAACACAAAAGATAAAAACATACCATTCTATTTCTCTTCCTAGTGTTAAAATCCTAGATCTAGCTTGGATCTAACCTTATCTATAATAAAATAAACTAGATATGAATATTTATGGATGAAAACAAACATTCATAGGGGAAAACCAATGTTCTATTAATATGAATAATGGAATTACATCAATACAATTACATCATGATGTAGATGCATTCCTCTTTACCCCTTGCTCCTTGCTCATCCTCAACTCTTCAACCAGGCTAGGCAACTTAATTGCAACTAATGTATATGGAGAAGCTCCTTTGAAATTTGGCAGCATAGATATGTAAATGACTCATTCTCCTCATGCTCAATATTTTCCTCTTTATATAGATCCTTGGAAGAGGCTTGGGATATCTTCTAGATCTTCTAGAGACCAATGGATACTCGAATGATGTGAGTTCAAGGCTCATGCCATGAAGAACCAACTCATCCCCCACTTACCTTTTTGAAACTCCGAGAGTCTAGAATATTATAGAGGGTGTCATTGGTTGCACTATAACTGATCAATGACTAGTTGCTTGTTGTATTATGTATGACAAGCGACACCCTTAAAAAAATGACCTAAATATTAAGTTGGAGTTGTGTCCTGGATTTCATCTTTTGTTGGATTCCCTTCTGGCCTTGTAGGGTGGAAATTAAGGCTATGAAATATAACCCCTAATGTGTGAGGTCAGGAAAGGAGTGGATGGCCGAAACACATTACAATAAAATAGTGTCCATGAGAAAATGTGAGGAGAGAGCAAAGAGGTTCGGTGGTCAAAGAGGACTTCCAATCAAACATCAATGATAAAAACATATATATACAATCCCCTAGGTAGAGATACTCAAACTATGAATAGTAACAAAGCATGGCCACAAAAAAATATAATGTGGATCCATGACACGAAATGAAAGACCATGGCCATGAAATAATACACGGTGGATCCATGTCATATTTTTTTTTATCATAGCCACGTTCTAATACAATGAGGGTCTATATCAGTAATAAGATCATATTCATGAGAAAATACAATGTGGATCTATGTCACAACATATATACATCACGAAGAAAATGAGCATTGACGAAAGTTCCCCCAAAGTCTTCAAAGTACTCATAGACAAGTGATATAATCCATTATACATTGGGAGGGGATGTTGGAAAGGAATGGCGTGGCCCCAAACCCAATTTCTTCGTACCAAACCCAAGTTATTCATCCCAAATATCGATGGTAAGAATATACAACATGGAAATAGATGAGTTGATGTTAAGCATGGTAGAAACCTTCTGATTACCAGTCATTAATGTATATTGTTAACATACTTAAGGGGAACCGATGATGAGGAAGATGGACCCCAAGGTACCTAGCACAATATAACGAGTTTGAATAGAGGATATAATGTTGAACACTCATAGAATCAATTGATTAGGAGTCAATGATGTAAATTGATTTTCAATCACGAGGAGGCCTACCACTAAGGACTACAGGCTCCAAGGTACTAGCTGGTTTCTAGACCCCTCTCCTAGATAATGTGTTGAATTCGATAGGAAGAGATTGATTGAAGGATGGCCTTAAGGTATCCACCATAAATATTCATGAAACATACACTGGGATATGATCTAAACAGAGAGTACCACCAAGTACAACTGACACAGGGATGGTCGGCTCAGAAAGTCAACAAAATAACCGATGGCCAATTTAGGCTTAAAGTTCCCTTGAACATATATCATGACACAATGGTGAATTGACAGCAAAACACAAGTGCTTGATGAATATAGTGCAACAACACATGAGGCATTGATGCACTCTCTATGATGGCTGGAAGAGTAACTAGTTGGAGGAGTATCCTCGAATCATATTATTGGGACAGATCCTAGGAAAGATAAAACCCAACAGTATGATGAGGACTCAAAGAGGTTCCATGTTCAAGAGCGACTCGACTGATGCTACCATTTTGAGAATAGACCAATGGTGAAAAACCCATAGTCATTTTATTTTTAATTTTTGGTGTCTCCTTCAGGTTTTAATGAGCATGAAAGAGAGATAAAAGTGTGCTCAATAGTGTCTTTTTCATGCAGTTTTAACGAGCCCAAAAAAGAGTTAAAAGTATACTTGTGATGGTTTATTTTTCGTGCCTTTTAACGAGTCTGAAAAAGAGACAAAGTGTACTCGATATGTATCTTTTTTATGTCCTTTTATGAGTCTGAAAAAGAGATAAAAGTGCACTCATATTAATGAAAACACCCACCCCTCTTACGGGTTTGTGCGACCTCCCAGTCTAGGATCGATCTACAGAGGAGCCAGATTAGCTCTTGTGTCCCCATAGAACCCTTGGAGTTCTTTCCATGAGTTCTTCTCTCCTTTCCCTATGTGAAAATTTGAGTTCGCGAGGGTCTTTTTACTCCAATGGAGTCTTCACATGACCTAGGGCCAAAACCTGGGGCTTAATATTTTGAAATCCGCAACTACGACACTCTAGATCTTTGGGCTTTAGAGGTTTTTCCCACAATACACCTCAATCCTCCGAACATCGACTGGCGAATTCCCAGACTGGTGCTTTAGAACTTTCATCTTCGAGGGTTTCAATCGCAACACCTTCCAAATATTACGAATGTCGAATTAGAGAAATCCTGGACTTGCGCTCCAGAACTTCAGGCTTCGGCATATCTACCAACACAATGCTTCAAATCCTTCGAACGCCGAATTGGAAAATTACCAGAGGGCTCCCAGATCAATGGTCCACACTTCCCCAACAACCAAATAGACTCCCAAATCACCACTAGACTCCCAAATCATTGAACATCGAAGTGGCTAAAGGAAGAGATCCATGATCCACATGTCCTCAATAATGAACGACTTGGATTAACTCTAGGCTTAAGGACTTTGGGCCTTTTCACGCCTGAACACTTTTCACCCACGATCCTCTGGATCGTCAAACTTCCGAATAATTAGTAATATGTTGACACGTGTCACAAATAATGAATGGTCAGGATCTTCTCTGGATTTTGGGACTTCAAGAGATTTTCCTCCTAGTAACACAAGAACTAGTTTCTCTTGAAGTGTTGAATCTCCAAAATGCCATGAGATCTATGGCCCATGTTCATCGATGCACAGATTCGATGGATGGGATATGATATTCTCACATGTGCTTCTCCTTTGGTTTGGGTTTGGATCCAATGAACTAGAGTTATGATTGACCAATCCAACGACTGGTGCTCTCCCTGCGATCTACGATGTAGATTCACTCCGAGGCTTCAACCACTTTCACAACAAATGCTTAAAAATTGTTGAAGAAGTGAATTCCGAAGGACTTAAGTGTTTAAAATCCACACTCCCTATCCAAATCCAATGGTTGTGTGGGGTTTTATCTTCTCCCGAACATATCTCGATTGTTCACCTTGAAACAAAGTGACTTATGTTCCTTAATATTTTTCGCTTGAAGGACTTAGCTTTTGGCGCACACCTTGGGATTCCCTCCTGATCTTTGTGACTTAAATAAGTCACATGCACACTTCTTGCACTGTCTCCCATGAGCTTGGAATTCTTCTACTTCAAAGGGTCTTGGACCTTTGTTCCTTTATATGATCTATTGTTCCCTCCTAACACTCTACGCTCTTCCTCTCGAGCTTGTGAACATTGTCAGAGTGTTCTTCTTTCAAAAGAATCCTTGTGCCCTCTTGGCACTTACTCTTCATCTTGATATTGATCAACACTTAATGAAGTGTTGGCTCTGTACACTCATTACACTTGCCTCTTGAGTCTTGGGCTTGAAAGACTCACCTACGCACTCCTTGTGCTTACTCCGTGCACACTTGCACTGACCTTCCCTTGAGATTTTACACTACTCTGAGTGTAGGTGCACTCCTTGCACTCGCTCAATGCACTCTTTGCACTATACCTTCTAAGATTGTAACCTATTCTAGAGTGCCCACTTGGCGCACTCTTCTTAAACTAGAAACTAAGTTCTTGCGCACTCCTTGCATTGGATTCTAATAGGTGTGCACTCCTTGCACTAGCCTTGCTAGCCCAGAACACTCAAAAACTCACACAGATAGGGAAGTTTATCTATTCCTGCAAATGGAACATAATTTCACTCATGGAATTCATAAACATACATAGAAAACATTTAGAAAACGCACATTCAGAAACAAAATACACACACGAGGACTCATATGCAAGGATATTTTCCTTTGTATTAAATCTAAATGTTTTGTACCATGTTTACAATACTGGATTGCAACATAGTCTAAATTCTTTTTCTTCTCTCCTATCTTCTCTTGCTCTTCTCATGAGATTCTCTAATCTCTAATCCTCTAGTGATCTAATGCGTTGATGCCCCTATGATCTCAATACATTGATATTTTTATAAAAGAGGGGCTTCTCTAGCCTTCCTCACCTACCTACATTAAATTACAATTAATTTACATCTAGTCCAAATTAGATCTAGATCTATCTAACTATCAACCATTAAAGGAAACTTATACTCAACCTTACACAATACAATGGCTCAACCATCCTCAAGCCTTACAATATTTATTAGATTAAATTGACAAATTTAAAACAAAATGAGAAGGTTGGCGCTTCTCTCTCCTCGTGATCTACTCCCTCCTAGTGCACTATTGCGCTGGTTGCTGACATGCTACTGATGCTCCTACATCACATATGGAGAGAACAAGCGGATTAAAAACATGCTCCTATGTTTCAAGCATATGGAAATGAAATAAGAAAAATTAATGCAAATGGTTATGGAAAGTGAGATCCACTCTTAGCAGTTGTTATGTCCATGGGTAGATGGATGCAAAACAAAGGCAAAATAATGCAAGAGGCAGATGGTAAAAGGATACTACAATAGCAGTAAGCATGATTTAATCAAACAATAACGCAGTGGTGAGGTAAATGACATGAGCAACAAATGCATAGGTGACCATTAAGAAACATGAAAATTTCCAGAATATAGATGGCCAAAATATATATGAAGAGAGGAAAAATTGTCTCGACGTTAAGTCATGGCGGAACTACAGGAAGGTTCTCGAGCCTACGTGAAATCTCAACATGGGAACTTAATGAAAATATGGGTTCTAACTAGGATTCCCATGGAGGGTAGGCACTACCGTACAAGTTACTATGAGAAACAATTGATTAGCTAATGTCACAACCTGACATGATTGAACCTGAGGCATGTGTCGACATAATGGATGATAAATAATGTAAAGTGTCGTTGTAGGGAGAAATGTATCCCTATATGTTAGTTTCAAAACACGTACCTCAAGTTCGATGGAAGTCACCATTTATGTAAAAAAATGCCTCTGCAATCCTGTCAACACATGTAAACTAAATTCCAGGGTCAAAACGCGTAGCGAAATCTCAAAAAAGAAAGTATTTTTAGATATGATATATGTAAAACACAAATTTCTCACACCACACACCTATGTACTAGGCACTACACATCTTGATGCTTTATGGTAAGTCGATCCCATTGCAAGGCTCCAACCAAGGATATTTTTCTTCATTCATGAACTCATGAGCCATTTTCGACATCATATGGCTCACCTACTAGGGCCATGTCACATAGTAACGAATCTATACAACCGAAGATACTCATCATGAGTGGTTTCATGAGAAATGATAACTCCTTGATAGGGCCCATCAAGACATGAATGACGTATGAAAGACAAATATTCGAGGGAAGGGGAAGCATAGAACTCAGTGGAATATTCCAAAAAAGATAATCGAGGTAGAAATGGGTCAAGACTAGAAGGTGTATTGGATGACCCAGTGAATTCCCCCAGTATCAGATCAAGACTCATCATACTAACTCTCACTGTTTCAAAATTAGGGAGAGATGATCGATGCATCACCTCATCCTTGGTCTCATATATGGAAGTCATAACATCCAAGATGGCCTTATCTGAAGGCAACTCAGTATCTAGGAAATCATGCGAACTGGGAGAGTCAACAACCCATTTGGGTGGAGCAGTTTGATCACACTCCATATGAGGATGTATTTTCTAACCGATATCAGCTAATGTAGACAATATCACTGGGGAGGAAATATTGGCCATGGTGAGTGGCATGGAAGCTCCAGAAGACTCAACATCCTAATGATGAGGTATCACCCAAGGATCAATAGACCTAAGGGATCCACTGGTAAATGATGATATCATGTTGACTGGAGAAATGTTCACAATAGGAGGTGTTGGGGGAAGATGTAATTTTCCCATGATCAAAGAGTATTTGAATATCCCTGCACCAACACTCAAGTAATACTACTAGGTATCATCGACAAAGGGTACATTATACCCCGGATTGGATCCAAGATCTGGGGTACAAAACGTAAGTTGATTGATTGCCACTATTTTTCCTCGATGAGGGAAGCATAAGACCCTAAATATGGATGAGACAATTGAATGCATCTCTTAGGACCAAGTTCCTCTGAGTAACAAGTTGTACTCAATATGTGCATCAACAATCTCCACAACGACATAGACAACCTTACCACCTAAATCAATGGGTAAGGCGGTAATTATCCCATGGGGCTAGAACATATTTCCATCAAATGCTTTCAATAGTGTTGCAGACGTGTCGAGCTTAGGATATCCAAGGGCCTTCGAACAATAGATAGACATTATGCAAGTCGAGGCTCCTTCATCAATCATGGTGTGAAAGATATTTTTCCCCATTCCTCCTTGTGGGGGGATAGGATTTGTTGCAACCATGTGTTGAGGTTGAGGGGGGAAATCATGAGTTAGTAAAATGGGCTTTTGGGGCCCCCTTTGCTGAGAAAAATATAGATGGATATCATCCTTCCTGGGACATTGATGAGTTATGGGTTCCTCCCCACAAATCGTGTAGGGGAACCGACTCTTCGTATTCTCTTTCATGTCTCACCCTTGATTTTTTTAGGTGGGAGTGGTCCCTTGATTAGCATTTGAATTTTTCTTTTTATTCCTCTTCTTCTTTCCTTCAGGTTGTTGAGGACGTTGGAATACTGAGAGGGGGGTGAATCAATATTATACCATAATTGTTTTTATCGTGATTTTATTCTAATAAAAATATGTTATTTACCAATAGTCAATGATGAAAAATTAAACCATACAATTCACAATACACATAGATTTACTGTTGAAACCCAAATGGGAGAAAACCAAAAAAAATCATTTATAAAAAATTGTAAGCACCAACTTACAACAAACACCAATATGAAATAATATTTGCAGGAACCAACCTGCAGGGGACACCAATCCCCTTGTTGAGGAAAAAATCAACTGATGGGAACCAACCTGCAGGGGACACCAATCCCCTTTTTGAGGAAAAAATCAACTGATGGGAACCAACCCACAAAATTATTGTTCACAGACACCAACCTGAAGGAGACACCAATCTCCTTCCTTGTTCCACTCTGCCATCCTAAAAAATATGTAATTCATAGTTTTCTTTAGAAGACCTTTCCAATATGCTTCATCCTCTGTGTTATTAGAATTCATATCTTCTCCATCACTTACACGCTTCTGCTATGAACCTCAAATCCTCACTTCTTCACATTTCTCACTCACACTAACTCAATTAAGCCATCATTATTTATAGAATTTCCTTTCTCCACAAATTTTTCATATACACAAAACGTGCTTCTAAGGTTGGCTCTAGATTTCCATTAAGACCAGGATTAAAAGAAAATCCTTCCAAATGGTCTCAAATTCCTTCCATGCTTCACGCACAGACTTTCTTACCATTCATGGCACAAATATAATCACTCGGCAATTGTTGGATATTCCTTCACATTGAGTCTTATCCGTCTATCCTCTCACTACCCATTGAATCAATACAATGCTATGGAATGCGTCTTCGATGCTCAATATTCATCTTATTTGGATCCCAGATTGATCTCATCCATTGATCTCATTATGTCCACATAACATGACTACAACACACATCTATCGTTCGATCCCTCCTAGATAGGGCACAATCATCATATCTAGTCCTTGGGCCACGTTCAATCTCCATCATCGATCTGTTATCATGTTTATTTGGACCATAGTGATTCCAAAACACTCAACACTACCTCAACCATCATATCGTTGATCAATGGTTATCGTTGATTCTCAGAGTCCTTAATTGTCAAAGTATCAACTCTACTCCGATGACAAGTATTGTGATGGATCCAATGATCCTCGCAATATAAAATCAATGGCTCTCATTACGTCACCCCATCAACATACACAATGGTTATCTTTTTTCCATTTGTCCTTTTGTAATCCATTTAAGAGGGACCGACGTAGATTTACTATTTTCATCGCATCTTGTTTGCATGTCGACCAATGGTCCAAATTGCTCATTTTCTTGAGATAAAAGTTTTCCCAAGGAAGGGAATTTTATTCGATACCCTTCTCATCAGATTTGTACAACTTCCCCAATATTTTGAATGTTGATTGATGGTATCGAAAAAGGAATATTCTTTGATACCCCTCTTATCGGAGATGTGAAAATTCCCAAATATTTTGAACACCGATTGATAAGCTCTGAAGGTATCGAAAATGAATATTCTTTGATACTTTACACTTGTCTTCTTTTGTGGCACTATATTGGTATTTACATGGCACTATGTAAAGTTTGATAGGTGTATATGATGTGGTGCTGACATGGAACTGAAGTGTCCTCCATGTGGACTCCTTCAATGTGCATTGGATGACGTGGCACCTCCAAGCCTATGACGCCATGCCTTCCTCTTACTCTGCTCTGTTGTTGTGCTAACTTGGCATTGGAAACATGGAATTGTCCTTCATGTTTACGTGTCCTTACAAAATTTGTTGATTTTTTCCCTCCACATAGATCTCATCCATTGGTCAGAATTATCTTCATTGGAGTATCCTTTAGACTATGAATACCTAACTCCAAAAGTATTCTACCATTTTTTTGGACTCCGAATCAAGATTGATGTTGGCTGTCAATTTAGATATACCTCTATGTAATATCTAATCTTGTTCGTCCATTATTAACATACAAACAAAGACTTTGGGCATACCTTTCTACATGCAAATCAAGGCCAAGAATGAAATATTCTTCGATACCTTTGTATTGGATCACAAATTACTCTATCAACATTCCTCCTCAGATAACTATGGCTTCGATAGTTCAAAAATTCATATTAATTTTATATTTCTCTGATAGATCAATGGTCTATGTCGATTTGAAGCTTCTTCCATCAGAGTGTCTCGGAATGGCCTGAGCTAAATACTCTGAAAACTCAAATTCTGATGGAACCACATCATTCTGAATAGTTCTACACCACTAATCTTTGTTCATGAGTTTAATCTCCGTCGTTGATAACTTCTCGAAACATATGGACAATATTCATCCACATTGTTAGAGTTAAGACTCAGACATGTTGGAGTTCTGCTCTGAATGATCTTCCTTGTGATTACATCTATGATAGATTGTGGTCGCTGATTCTCCCTCTAAGATGAACAACTCGATCTCACCCTTAGAGTATTGATGTTGGAGTCGATATAGAAAGATTCAATATGAAGTTTTGAAACCCTAAATATCTTTCTTTCAGGGTTCGATGGACAATCAACAAGAGCCATCAATCTAGTGAGGCTCCTCTCCTAGATCTAATTTCAACCCTCAATTTATAATTTATGCAACTTTCAAATTACGTCGAATTGCTCTGATTTTTCTTTCGATCCCATGCAAATATGATATCCTTTCACAATCCTTGGACATGGAAACATAGTATTCTTGCCTTCATTAATGACAATGGTCATCCCCCCTTGCTTGTGACATCAATGAAATCCAAGGCTTTTTATATTTGACATCAATGACAACATGATTTCCAACAATCTCCCCCTTTGGCATTGATGGCAACACATATTTTTACACTAGTATGTGCAAGTCTTCTATGCTAGTCTCCCCTTGTCTCTTTTATCCCCCCCTTTGACATCAATGGAAAAGGGTTTCTATATTTGGTAATTTATTCATTGTAGCCAACAATATTTTTGTAGCTCCCCCTAACACAATACTCTTCATTATTCTTTACAACGTGCAACCATATGCACTCTCCCCCTGCGCTTTTGGTTTTGCTGAGCTGCCAAAAAATTTCAGTTGAAGATTTCACTAAGAAATGGGAATGACTCCCATCTTCTTTATGAGATACTCAAATGTATCTCTAGATAGGGGTTTTGTAAATATGTCTGCTATTTGTTCCTTTGTAGGAAC
Organism: Picea engelmannii; assembly: GCA_009831015.1. NCBI lineage: Eukaryota > Viridiplantae > Streptophyta > Pinopsida > Pinales > Pinaceae > Picea > Picea engelmannii. Next base: position 107,576 of record ML825583.1, on the reverse strand, counting down.
ATACTCCAACTTGACAATCTTATCATTTACCTGTTCCCTCAGAAAATGATATTTGATTGGGAGATATTTTGTCTTTGAGTGCATAACTAGATTATTTGAAATGTGATGTAGGAGCATCGCCAGCAAGCGCAAGTGGAGGACAGTTGGATATACACCAGTGCGCATTTTGAAGACATTTTGAATTTCAAAAGAGAAACTTTAATGTAATAGTTGGGAGGATGTATTTGCTTTTAATGTCTTGGGATTGTAATACAGATCTTGAGTGTTTGCTCTCATCTATCGGTTGTAGGAATTTATTGTAATAAATGTAAAGTAGGTAGTAATATTTAATTCGATAAGATAGCTTAGAGTAGTAGGAGGGAAAAATTTTAGAAGACTCCCTCGTATGTAATGTATGACCATTCTCATTGTGAAGAGGCTATAGAGTAAGAGATCATAAGAGAGCAAAGAAGAACATAGATTGTAGAAGTTGTATGAGAAGATAGTTGTTGTTGTTGAGACCATGTACAAAAGCACTTGAATTTATATAAGAATGCTTTGATCCAATTTCATGGTGTGTTATAGTTGTTGTGTGTATCCATTAAATGGTATGTTTACAACTTGCTTATATTCTATGTTATGCATATGTTTCAATGATGTGTCTGTTTGTGTGTTATTTCATGTTAAATGTGAAAATTCTATGAGAAGAGTATAAGTTTCAATTGTTTCTCTTCCTGAGAATTCCTGCAAGGAGTGCGTTGAAAGGTTTTCTGAGTTTTAGCCCATAAAGCTCAAGAGAGATACCATTGATCTTATACCAGCAAAATTACAAGTATATCACATATCCATGCAAGGTGTGAGAAGGTCGGGTCGAGTCTTAGAATTTTCCAATCCAGGTGAGTGGTTGAAGAACTTCTATCACAAAGGAGTGCGAGAAGTTGGAGTTGTAGAATAACCAGAGGTTATTTTGAAGCCGCAAGGAGTGCGTGCCAGATTCCCTAGAATCCAGGGGTTTACAGTGAGAATCCAAGCTCAGGAAGGATAGAGACTCGGGGAAGTTCAAAGGAAGATGAGGGTTGAAGTCACCCTGAGGAATCAAGCTTAGGAGGGATAGCGAGTCATCGATCTAAGGATTGAACCATTGATTTCTTTCGTGGGAAAGAGTTTTCAAAAATCAGGAATTCGGGAGTCGAAGGAGAGAGCCATATTCCAACATCAGGGAATGCGAAGTCTCGATTCGTGGAGAGTAGAAATGGGCCATTGGATCATGGGAGACAGTGGACCGTCAATCTGGTATGAGTAGAACTCGGGGTTCAAGGTTCGAAAGAAAGGAGATGAGATAAATTTCGATATTCATGAAGTGTGAGGTCCCGAAGTGTTTGGGAGTTGGGCCCCAAGTCATAGCCGGAGGTCACATCGTCAGAGGATAAAGGGAGGAGCTAGAGTTCACTAAGCTCTAGTTCAGAGTTCGGGGATTAGAAGAGTCGAGGAAACTCACAGCAGAACACCCGAGGTCATGAAGTCGTGAAGCGCCTTTTGGTTAGGCCTGTGGTCGCAACCAATGGTCCCGTGGAGAGGAAACTTTCTCCTAGTGCTTATTTGCATGGGTGTAGTTCTGTAAAAGGACCTGTGGATTTGTTTTCATGGAGGTTCTAGCAAGGACCTAGAGAGTTGCTTCATCTCAGGAATAGAGGAAGATCCATAGACCGGGAGGTCGGCAGACCCTGCCGAGGTAGGGGATCTGCGTCAGGTGGTATCAGAGATAACAAATATTTTTTTTTGTAGAGGGAAGATAGAGGATAGTTGTGATTTGAATTCTGTGTTGATAGATTGAAACAATGCCACCAAGGAGACATCCAGAAAGAATATTACCCAATCCATCCATGGAAAGGGAGATGAAAGAACTTCGTGCTTGATTGGATGCTATGGAGACAACACAGAGGGTAACACCTGATACTGGAGATATGAGGCTGAAAGAGAGAACGAAGGAGGAGTCGGACCAGAACATGTAGCTGAAGATGCTGCAGAGGATCACTTGCTAAAAGTTGTTGCAAGGATGGGTGCTAGAGAAAAGTTGGCCATCTCAATGTATGAAGGCAACTTGGACGTTGAGGATCTGCTAGATTGGTTTAGAGATCTAGATAAATACTTCGACTATGAATATATCAAAGAAGATAAGAAAGTTAACCACATTGTCACTAGACTGAAATGGCATGCAACACTGTGGCGGGGTGAATTGCAGGTTGACATGCATTACAAAGGAAAACAAAGAATCAAAAGCTGGGATAGGATGGTAGCCAGGATGAAAGCCAAATTCATACCCATATATTATCAAATCAATCTGTTTCGAAGAATGCAAAATTTGAGACAAAAGGGATGACAGTGAAGGGAAAGGTTGCTAGATATATGAATGGCATGAGATATGAGATTCAGGATGAGATGAGCATGGTGACGATCATAACTATAGAATATTCTTATCAGGTCACTCTGAAAGTAGAAGAGAAATTGGCCAAAAGGCAAGGTCAAAGGGGAAAAGGTAGAAGTCAGAGAAGAGGAAAAGCAGTTGCCCAGGACAGAGTATAGAAGCCCAAGGATAAAGAAAAGAAGCCACATAACCACCCAGAAAGGGGAGGAAGTTCACAAGGAAGACAATATTCCGATAGGAACACTTTTCCTGGAGCAAGAGGAAGAGGAAGAGGAGGTGAAGTAAAGTGTTTTGTCTGTGGAAAAATAGGACAGAAGTCTTGGGAATGCCCCGATAGAAAAAGAGATGGAGGGGGAGAAGCTCACATTTCATAAGCGCAAAGGCAAAAATGTTGAGGCAGAAGATGTAGAAGGTGGAAGATCCTTGATGATCAGGAAAATTCTCTTGAAACCAGAGAAAGAGACAGAGAATCCAGTCCAAAGGAACAATTTGTTTAGGACTGCTTGCAAAACCAAATATAGGGTATGCAAGGTGATAGTTGACAGTGGAAGTACATATAATTTAGTATCCACATAGATGGTGGAAAAGTTGCAATTGGAGACATTTGCACATCCAAGCCCATATAAAGTTTCATGGTTGAAAAAAGGACATCAGGTAACAGTCATTAAACAGTGTTTAGTTGAATTCAAGATAGGGGGATATAGAGAAGAGATTTTATGTGACGTAATTCCTATGGATGTCTGTCATCTTTTGTTGGGGAGGCCTTGGAAATATGACAAAAATGTTATTCATGATGGAAGAAAGAACACCTACACCTTGGAGAAGAATGGTAGGACGCATATGTTGCTTCCAATTGAAGACAAGAAGTTGAAAGAAGAAACAAGCAATACTATACTTCTCATGAGTGGGAAGGAACTTCAGGACGAAGTCAAGAAAGGTCAAGAAATGCAGTTTTTTGTGGTGAGAAAACCTAGAGTCATCTTGACCAATAATTTGATAGATTATCTACTTGAGGAAATTTAGGAACTACTGGATAATTTCGTTGATATATTAGTGGATGATTTGCCTTGTTTGTTTCCGCCCATCAGGAGTATAAGTGATCACATTGACCTTATACTAGGAGTGAGTTTACCAAAAAAAGAAACGTACAGATTGACGCTGCAGGAGAATGAAGAAGTTAAGAAGCAAGTCCAAGATTTGATGGACAAAGGGTTGATTAGAGAAATCTTGAGTCCATGCGCTATACCAGCAGTGTTAAGTCTGAAGAAGGATGGTGGATGGAGAATGTGTACAAACTCGAGGGATATAAACAAAATAACCATTTGGTATAGATTTCCTTTACCCAGGATGGATGGCTTGATGGGTGATGAATGGAAGACAACATTCAAGCTGAATGAAGGACTGTATGAATGGCTTGTCATGCCATTTGGCTTGACGAATGCACCAAGAACTTTCATGAGATTTATGATCGAAGTCTTGAAATATTTAATTGGAAAGTTTGTAATTGTATATCTTGATGATATACTGATCTTTAGTACGACTGAGGAGGAACATTTGAGAAATTTAACTTCAGTGATGAGGAGGTTGCAACAAGAGAAGTTGTTGATAAATCTGAAGAAGTCATCTTTCATGAAGATGAAGCTTATTTATTTAGGCTTTGTGATCTTTTCAAATGAGTTGAAGATGGATCCAGAGAAGGTAAAATAAATCAAAGAGTGGTTGTCGTCAAGGAATACTTTTGAAGTCATAAGATTCCATGGATTAGCCATTTTTACAGGAATTTCATCAGAAATTTTAGTGGGATTCATGCGTCAATGATGGACACAGTCAAGAAGAGACATAAATATTTTCATTGGACAGAAGAAGCAGAGAAAATTTTCAAGTTGTTAAAGGAAAAGATAATTGGACAACTAGTTCTAGTTTTTCCAAACTTCAGTAAAAAATTTCAAGTGAGATGTGATGCAAGTGTATTTGCGATTGGAGTAGTCTTGAGTCAGGACAATAGGCCAGTTGCATAATTCAGTGAGAAGATGAATGAGGCTAAGGTGAAATATTCCACATATGATAAAGAGTTTTATGCAATCATACAAGCGTTGAAGAAATGGAGGCACTACCTAGTTCCAAAAGAATTTGTTTTGTATAGCGACAATCAAGCCTTACAGTTTATAACCAGATAGGAGAAACTGAACCAAAAACATGCAAAATGGGTTGAATTTATGCAGAACTTTACTTTTGTTATAAAGCACATTTATGGGAATGCTAACAAGGTTGTTGATGCATTGAGTAGGAAATGTTTGATTCTACAGGAGTTTCGAGTGAAGACCTTAGGTTTTGATAACCTTAAGGAAATGTACATAGATGATTCAGATTTCAAGGACACTTATGAAGAATTTGAAAATCTTGTTCTAAGAGACAAAATACAATGGATTGAATATATGATTCAGGATGGACTATTGTTCATAGGAAATCAGTTGTGTATCCCAAAATGTTCTATGCAAGAAAACCTTTTGAAGGAAAAACATAGTGGGGGATTGGCTGGACATTTCGTCCATAATAAAACATTTCCGCAACTGAACAATTTGTATTATTGGCCGGGAATGAGGACATATGTGTGAAAATTTGTCAATAGGTGTAATATTTGTCAACATGCAAAAGGAAAAGGACAGAATACAGGGTTGTACCAACCATTGCCAATACTAGAGAGGCCGTGGGATGCGGTAAGCATAGATTTTTTGTTAGGACTGTCAAGGACACAAAGAGGTTGTGATTCCATATTTGTGGTAGTCGATAGATTTTCAAAATGGAACATTTCATCCCATGTCAGAAAACCAGTGATGCAACACACATTGCAAATCTATTTTTCAAAGAAATTGTTCGACTTCATGGGTTACCTAAAATTATTGTTTCAGACAGAGATACCAAATTTGTTGGTCATTTTTTGAGAACCCTATGGAATAAGTTGGGAATTAATTTATCCTTTATCTCATCATATCACCCTCATACGGATGGATAGACTACAGTAGTAAATCAAAGTTTGGGGGACTTATTGAGGAGCTTGGTCAATGAACATCATAGTCAGTGGGATCAAATTCTGTCACAAGTGAAATTTGCATATAATGACTCACCTAACAGGAACACAAGACAGAGCCCATTCTAGATAATGTACAGAGTGCAGCCAAAGGGAGTATCTGAGTTGAAAGACTTAGAGCAGAGTGAGTTCAGGAATGCCAGAGTGAAAGATTTTGCAGCAGAGATGCAGGAGCTCCACAATAAAATCAGAGAGTGATTGCAGAGTTCTAGCTAGGAATATAAGCACAGAGCAGATCAACACAGAAGAGAGATTCAATTTGAAGTGGGAGATTTATTCTTAGAAGACCTTAGAAAATGAAGGTTCCCAAGGGAAACATATAATAAGTTGAAGATGAAAAAGATAGGGCCATGTAAGATTTTACGGAAATTTGAGGCAAATACTTATGAGATAGAATTGCCAGATGATGTGGGAATATCACCCATATTCAACGTATTATATGTGTATCCTTATAGAGAATATGAAACATGAAGAGAAGAGATTGAAAGGGAAGTTCAGTGTGTCAAACAGATGCATGTAGCTGAAAAGGCACAGATGGAAAAGATCATTGATCAGAGAGTTGGCAAGAAGACCAGGAGGAAAACATATCTTGAATATTTGGCAAAGCGGAAGGGACACCCAATTGAGGATGTCAGTTGGGAAAGGGAAGAATATATCCAAAAACATGGACAAATAGTACAGGAGCTCATGGATAGGAGTCCATGAATTTTTCAGCCAGAGGAGTATGATGCAGGAGCATCGCCAGCAAGTGCAAGTGGAGGAGAACTTGATATACACCAACGTGCATTTTGAAGACATTTCAAATTTCAAAAGAAGAACCTTTAATGTAATAGCTGGGAGGATGTATTTTCTTTTAATGTATTGGGATTGTAATACAGATCTTGAGTGTTTTCTCTCATCTGTCGGTTGTAGGCATTTATTGTAATAAATGTAAAGTAGGTAGTAATCTTTAATTCGATAAGATAGCTTAGAGTAGTAGGATGGAAAAACTCAATAAGACTCCCTCATATGTAATGTATGACCATTCTCATTTTGAAGAGGTTGTAGAGTAAGAGAGCATAAGAGAGAAGAAAAGAACAGAGATTGTAGAAGGTGTATGAGTAGATAGTTGTTGTTGTTGAGACCATGTACATAAGCACTTGAATTAATATAAGAATGCTTTGATCCAATTTCATGGTGTGTTATAGTTGTTGTGTGTATCCATTGAATGGTATGTTTACAACTTGATTATATACTCTGTTATGCATATGTTTCAATGATGTGTGTGTGTATTTGATTTCATGTTGAATGTATGAAGTCTATGAGAAGAGTATAAGTTTCAATTGTTTCTCTTCCTGAGAATTCCTGCAAGGAGTGCAGTGAAAGTCCACAAGGAGTGTATTGAAATGTTTTCTGAGTTTTAGCCCATAAATCTCAGGAGAGATACCATTGATCTTATACCAACAAAATTACAAGTATAGCACAGAGTTGTGCAAGGTGTGTGTAGGCCAGCTCGAGTCTTATACTTTTCCAACCCAGGTGAGTGGTTGAAGAAATTCTATCACAAAGGAGTGCATGAAGTTGGATTTGTCGAATAACTAGAGGTTATTGTGAATCCGCAAGGAGTGCATGCCGGATTCCCTAGAATCCAAGATTTTGCGGTGAGAATCCAAGCTCAGGAATGATAGAGACTCGGAGAAGTTCGAAGGAAGATGAGGGTCAAAGTCACCCTGAGGAATCAAGCTTAGGAGGGATAGAAAGTCGTTGATCTAAGGGAAGATCAAACCGTTGATTTATTTCATGGGACAGAGGTTTCAAAAATCAGGAAGTCGAGATTCAAAGGTTTGAAGGAGAGAGCCATATTCCAACATCAGGGAATGTGAAGTCCCGATTCGTGGAGAGTAGACCTGGACCATTGGATCATGGGATATAGTGGACCATCGATCTGGTACGAGTAGAAATCTAGGTTCGGGGTTCAAAAGAAAGGAGATGAGATAACTTTTGGTATTTGCAAAGTGCAAGGTCCTGAAGTGTTTGTGAGGTTGGTGCCAAGTCATAGTCGGAGGTCACATCGTCAGAGGATAAAGGGAGGAGATAGTGTTCGCTAAGCTCTAGTTCGTAGTTTGGGTAATAGAAGAGTTGGGGAAAATTGTAGCAAAACACCCGAGGTCACGAAGCACCTTTTCGTTAGGTATGTGGTCACAAACAATGGTCACGTGGAGAGGAAACTTACTCCTAGTGCTTATCTGCACGGGTGTAGTTTCGTAAAAGGACTTGTGGATTTTTTTCATGGAGGTTCCAGCAAGGACCTGGAGAGTTTCTTCATCTTAGGAATAGAGGAATATCCATAGACTTGGAGGTCAACAGACCATGTCAAGGTAGGGGCTCTGCGTCAAAATTCTTATAGCACTGGTGTTGTCACATAGTATCTAAATTGGGTTTTTGTATTGTATATGAATTTCTTGCAGTGTTCTTTTCATCCAAAGAATTTGTGTACAACATGATGTTGCTACAATGTACTCTGCTTCTACTGTGGACAATGAGATTGAAGACTATTTCTTTCTTATCCAAGATGCTAAACAATTTCCCAAGAAAAATGCTCCTCCACTTGTGCTCTTTATGTCATCAACATTGCCTTCCCAATCTGCATCAGTATATGATGTTAGAGTAAAGTTTTCTCCTTTTGGATACCATAGTCCAAAGTCCAAAGTAACCTTTAAATATCTAAATATTCATTTGACAACCTATACATGTGTTTCTTTGGGTGCAACTTGGAATCTTCCAACTAGCTCTATCGCCTGCATTATGTGTGGCCTTGAAGTTGTCACATAAAGTAGGATTCCTATCATTGAATTGTACAAATATTGATCATTTTCCTTAGATTCAAATTCCTTTCTAATCTTACATCTAGTGACCATGGGTGTGATGAAAGTTTTACAATCTTTCATCTCAAACTTCTTCAACGTCTCTCTGATGTACTTGGTATGAGAGATGAATATTCCTTTGCTAGTTTGGGTGATTTGTAGTCCCAAAAAGAATGACAATTATCCTAGCATTGACATCTCAAATTCATCTTTCATTTCTTCTGCAAATTTTTGGCTTATTTTATCACCATTACTTCCAAAGATAATATCATCCACATACACTACAATGATCAATATTTATGCATTATTTATTTTGATGTAGATATTGTTGTTTGTTGTTCTCTTTTTGAAACCTTGTTGTTGCAGGTACTTGTCAAGTCTTGAATACCATGCTTTGGGAGCTTGCTTTAAGCCATATAATTCTTTATTTAATTTGCAAACATAGTCTTCATTTTATGACAATAGAAACCATTTAGGTTTCTCTATGTACAATTATTCCTCTAAATCTCCATTTAGGAATGCTGACTTGACATCCATTTGATATACACTGAAATTCTTAAAGCTTGCAGATGCCAAAAAAATCCTAATGGCTTCTAACCTTGCAATAGATGCAAATGTTTTATCAAAATCAATTCCTTATACTTGAGAATACCCTTTACAGACCAATCTTGTTTTATTTCTTAGTACTTTTCCATATTCATTCAACATGTTCTTGAATACCCATTTAGTTGAGATCAGGTTTTTATAATTGGGTATTGGGACAAGCTCCCAAGTCTCATTTTTCTCAATCTGATTTAACTCTTCTTCCATAACATTCACCCAATGATGATCATTCTGAGCTTCTATAAAGAGTTTAGGTTCTACTTGAGACAATAGGGAGAGATTCATCTGCTCATATTTGTTTTCCAATTTCCTCCTTTTCTGAGTTCTAGCATTTTTGTCACCCATAATCACGTTTTTTTGGGTGATTCTTTTGTACAAACCTTGATGGTGTTTTTGTATCTTGTATTTCTTCTTATTCTTGTTGGAAATACTGAGGGGGGGGAAGGGGGGGTCAATATTACATTTTTAAACAATTAGTTATTACTTAGTTATTTTATTAATTCACCATAATAGATCAACAATGGAATTGTATTTAAAATCAATTATATAAATATAATTAATAAGACTTACAAATTTTATAAATAATAATCTATGATTGTGAAGGACACCAATCCTCTTTAGAGAACCAACTATGGGAGACAAAAATCCCCTTATTTTCTGAGCACCTATTCAAGGAAGCTACAACTCCTTGCTTATCAAAGAACCAACTTGAAAGGAGGCTCCAACCCCCTATATTCTTTAAGAACCAACTTGAAAGGAGGCATCGACCCCCTGTTTTCTTCAAGCATGTTATAGGACAAATCGGTAGGTGTGGACACTAACCGATCTCCCTAAATCCACCTAGATCTAGAACAAAAAACACCAGAACATGACACTTTCCTTAAGTTTTAGATATTGAATTTACTAACTAAAGAGGGATAGGTGACATACCGTTTAAATGTCGCTTCCTCTCTCCATCGCCATCCTAGCTCCGTTCCAAATCTCATACAATGATGAACCTGCAAAAGAACGCAACCAACCAAAGTGATAGTAATAGCATGAATTCAATATAAACCTATGTATGTGATCAATGAATCATACAATAAAACACAACAAGCTTTATAGGAAAGAATCATATTACTGTGTCATATTAAATGTGAAAGAGAGATTACAACCATGGCCTTGATGTTGTAAGGTCCCTTCCAACTGTCCTTCATTCCCCGCACACTTCCACTCCAAGAATTTTGAGAGCATAGATCTGATAATATTCACAATCTATCTTGAAAAAATGGCTCATCTAGCCAAGCTAACAATCTCCAAAGCTCAATCCAATCCAAGCTCCAAAATCAAAAGCCAAATTTCTCCATGAGAGCTCCTCTCCTTTTATAAGTTGAAGAGGATAAGGTGAGGAGGTTAGGATGATCCCACTAAATCATGAAAGAGAGTAAGATCCAACCATTCATATGCCACCTCACCATGGAAGTTTCTCCTTCTAGAAGCATCGAGAAGATGCTTGTTTTTCCCACGTATGAGCATTTTCGCACCCTGCCTATATAGCAACCTGCGAACACTTCATGACCTAGCTATGGTGCAGCCTGTGAAAATCAGGCATTTTCGCACCCTACCTATATAGAAACCTGCGAACATCCTCTTTAATAGGGTTTTTACAAAGGAGAACACAACTTCTTTTCTCAGGAAAAGTTCTTCTCCCTTCTTTCTTCAGAAACTCAGGCCATTGACCCCTCTGAAGGAAACATATAGGTTTACATCATTAATGGTCATAGGGATGATGAAAATAATGTGTAACAGAGAGCCCCCCAAAGTATGAAGTTAGAACAGAGTGATAG
>ML825583.1:70543-96083 GCA_009831015.1 Picea engelmannii | reverse complement strand
AGGAAAAGACTCGTCACAGGAGGGCCTTAATGTATCCCACATCAATGACACAAAACAAGTAACAAGATTTGATGTAGATCAGAGTAACCATTAACTTAGGACTGACTCAGGGATGGCTAACACAATAGAAGGCTTAAGGACTGCATAAATGGTCGACGCAACAGAAGGATTTCCGGGTTGAACTTCTCTTTGAACATATTGACAACACGACAACTGTCTTGGAAATACTGACTCAACAATAGGGATCATAGACCGACGGGTAATCTTATAAGGAGTATGATCAAGAGACGAGAAAATTTTCCAACCTAGACACAAGGCGAGTGAAAGGGTGTCATGTTCAAAAGTGACTCTTCCATGGAATATAGGTTTAGACACATTTCTTTCCCAAATTTTCTCCCACCATTTGTGGCGAGTACCTCTTTATTTTTACACAAGCTTGAGGAGGATAACATATGCTTGTAATTTAAGCTCATCCTTCAGACAAGTCCCTCGGAGTATGTTTAATGAAACCTAGGAAGGAGTGGTTCGGTCCCATATGGGCCTTTCAATGTTTGTTTTACGAGTCCAAAGAAAGAAAACTTGAGGGTTTTTCATGTTTATAGAGTCTGAAAAACACTTAAAGAGAACTCTCTCAGTTCCTTTTTCGTAAAATAGTTCGAAATGACCGAAAAAGTGATAAACTATCGCCCATCGAACGTTTTATTCAAATACTTTTACGAGCGTGAACAGAACAAGGTCGCTCGACAATCTTTTCATGTTTAGAGAGTCTGAAAAGAGCTTAAAGGGAAGTCCAGTGGGTTCCTTTTTCATATAACCTTTACGAGTCCGAAAAAGTGATAAAAGTATACTCAATTACATTCTCATTGATTTACGAGCATGATAAAGAACAAAGACTAAGATCGGTAACTTATTCTCATGTATTTACGAGCATGAAAAAGAACAAAGACTAATCTCGGGATTTTTTTCATTTTTACACAAGCTTTAAAACAAAATGAAACTATGCTTCAGATAGATTTTATTTTTTCACAAGCTTAAAACTAAACAAAACCATGCTTGGACCTAGTTTCATCTTTACACAAGCTTGAACCAGTGGAAAACTATGCTTGAGGTAGGTGGTTTCATTTTTACACAAGCTTGAACCAAAGGAAACTATGCTCGAGAGAGGTGGTTTCATTTTTACACAAGCTTGAACCATAGAAAACTATGCTTGGACTTCCCAATGAAGAACACAGGAATGGTTGGTACTTAGCCCCCAGTTTAAGAAGCTAGCGGCTCAACTTCAGAATGAAGTCCAGAGGCTGGGGAAAATGCCCCCCAAGCTTCATTTCATCCAACTGCAAAGGAGAATTAAATGAAGCTTCAAATACTAGACTAAGGACTTGACTCAAATAGAGAGGGGGAAAACTATTTCATTTTTTAACGAGATTGACACAGAAACAATAACTATGCCCATAAACTCTGTTTCATTTTTTAACAGGGTTGCCACGGAGATGAAAAAAAACTATCCTCGTAAGTGGTTTCATTTTTTAATGAGATTGAAATCATAAAACCATGCTCAAATACCTTTGTTTCATTTTTTAATGAGGTTGCCTCAGAGACACAAAAACTATCCTCAGATTCTCTCTTCTTGATCATGGATTCCAAGAGGACAATTCTCCGGAATGACACCATGCCAAGGGACAAAACTCGGTCATGGATTCCAAGAGGTATTCACTGGAAGGAATAAACACACTCTGTAAGGACACCATGTTGAGGGTCATGACAAGAGTAAAGAGATCGGGATATAACAACCCTATCAAAGAGATCACCATGTCAACTACTAGATCTAAGTCATCAGAATTTGAAGCCATGGGCGACAATGCCACATAATTGACCTGTGGCGGGGGCGATACCATCTGCATATAAGAACCATTTAGGGAGGCAATCCAGTTGGGGTTAATGAATGAAAGTTGTTCAACAGTCACAACTCGTCCATCGTGAGGGAAATATATCACATGAAAAAGAGTAGACACAATAGCTTTCATGGCATAGACATAATCTCACCCAAGGAGTAAAGCGAAATCCAAAGGGTCTTGGACTACCATGACGTCAATAAATATAGTTTTCCCTCCCAAAGTTACAGGAAACTAAGGAAGGGTCCCTAAAGGTTGACTGGTTCTTCTGTTAAAAGATAACATATTCTGCGTAATGGGAACAAGCTGAGGAAAACCCAAAGCTTGCCAAGAAAAAGAGGACAAAATACTAACAGATGCATCTTTATCTATCAGTGTCTGAGAAACATCTCGACCACAAACTTGTATTGCAATCTAGAAAGGAATGTGAGAGGGAAGACGAGGTCCGGTTAGCACACCCCAATCAAAATGGATGGCCTCATAAATTGGAGGGGGTTGCATGGGAGAAGGAGGAATAGCCCCCGGCATGGTAGATTCTATATCAACAAGAAAAACATGGGCATTATCGGGTTTACTCTCTAGTGGGAGAGTAGGATCGACCGATGGAGAGATCATATCGACCACTTGGGTTTCATTATCCAGGGGGAGAATGGGGTCGACAGGTGGAAACAGATCGACCGCTTGGGTTTCACTCTCTAATGGGAGAGTGGGATCGACCAAGGATGGGATCGGATCAACCACTTTGTAAACACTCTCTAAAGGGAGAGTGGGATCGACCACTTTGTCATCTGGTTCAATTAAGAACATGAACATATTGACGACATGATCAATCAGATTGACCGACGATGGGTCCAGAGTGATCATTCCATCAACTACAGGGGGGTTGAGAGAAAACTTATGATAAGCAGCTGGAAGTTGAGGCAGTGAAACAGTCATATCTTCTAGCAATTTCGAGGCTTTGTCCATATGAGGGAAAAGGTGAGTTAGATGACTCTCTTTGCATAACATACATGGGAACGTGACTCTACTTTTCCTCTTCCTAAAGATATTGTGACTAGTTGATGGGAGGTCATCAACAGGTTGTTCAGAGGTTGATGACATGGGTTGGTTAGGGTGTGTAGACCATAATTCTATAACCTTGGATAGACCAAGGCAATCCTTAAGAATATCGCTACCCTTACAAAGCCTGCAAGGGTACTTGAGCTTACAGGTTGTTTGGGTGATCTTGACATCACCAACACTCCCGACATGATCAATAGTAACCGGTTTCTTTCCAACACATCTAGCAGTGGTTGGAAGTGTGGAACCTTGCTTATTTTTCTTCTTCTTCTTCTTCCTTTTCTTCTTCTTCTTATTCACCGAGTTACTAGCTTGAGAGTTTTCACTCAGCGAAGAAGATGAAATGGAAGAAGACCTTGCATGTGAAGAAGGTGAAGAATATCTTACTGGTGAAGAAGGCGAAGGATCAACATGAGATTGATGTTCTTGGGGGAAAGTGTTTATGACCGAAGCACTTACTGCATTCGGGATTATCTGAGTGGAAAATAACCACACTGACAATCCAATCGTGAGACTTGGAAGGATCAAAGTAGCGATGTGAGGAGGACCAATGTTCCCATAAGAAGGAAAAATAAAAGGTTCCCCTGGAGTAGGGGTTCTTTCATTGGTCATTTAAGGAATTGATGCCATATAAAACAAATCCAACCTAGAGTCTGCTAGGGAAAACAAACAGCACATGCTAAAAATCTAGGAAGCAAGCAAACAAACAAAACCTTCTCACAATGAGCACACTAGTTGGTGATGAAATCCAACGTTGTGGGAACAAAGTAAGAAGGGGCTGAGATAGAGCGGGTGGAAAATTTATGTTGACAACTTGCTTAACGGACTTACACCCTGGTGCAAGCTCCCACACATAAACGTGGGTATACCCTCCAAGGAGCTCGAGTGATTTTGGCCAACGTCGATTCCAGGTACTGTGAAGACTTTCCCCTCCACTGTCACCTTGTGTAAAGACCCTAAAGAGATAGACCACTAAGGTTACCAATCACTATAGTGATGCCTGGGGAAACAGATCCATGCACAAGGGTAGGGTATCTAGCCCAAAATCAACTTGAAAGGCTTCCACTCATCATTGTAGGTATACCTCTCAAGCGACCCCCATAATATGCACAACCTCTACACCAAGACMAACAAAGCAGGGTGAGTAACTTTGCCAGTCTCAATGTGACCTTGTGATTGACCCTTGTGTTAGAAGGGCTTCCCAGGACAAAATGTAATAAGTGGATTTAACCRCTCCCTAACTCAAGATTMTATGTTTGTTTCCAACTATGGAAAGTTATCTTTCACACCTATTCCAAAGCCCTACAACTAATCTAATGTAGGTTTGCTACCAGAAAGTATAAAAAATTTCTAATCARTTTTTTATAAGCGCTTTATTTTATGGTTGTTGTTACTCAATAGGAAAATGGCRTGAACAATATGGTGTTTTGACCGAMTTGAAAGTTATGCAAAGAGATGAAGATGCAATCTTTTCATTTCGATGAAAGCTATGCTATGAGAAGGAGAAAACATTTATCATTCCTAGATGCACAATGTCCCAAAATTTACTAAACTCACCAATATCGAGATTTTTAATGAAATGAGCAAAATAGACTGTACACCAATACATGATTCATGCCCCCCCCGACCATGAGGGGGGAAATTTTTCAGAATTCAAGACCAAAAAATGCCAAGAATCATGCAATTTCTCTACTTCAAATGCAAGGATGCCCCCGATCTAATATAAAGAAAGTAAATAAATCTTTTTGTTTCAAAAATTTCACTAAAAGCAATAATGAACTTTATTAAAACAAAGAAACCCAAACTAAAAGTTTTCTTTTAAAGCGAACTATTTAGAAGAAATCTGATCTTTCCCTAAACAATTCTAAAGAAAAAAAAAGGCTTTTTAATTGAAAGCAAGAGACTAATCCTTCAAAACCAAACAAAGCAAAGATGGCTAAATTCAACTCAAAGAATGTCAAACAGACTGTAAACAGATCAATATAGGCTCCAAAATTTCAATCCAGCTGATCAAAGCAAAACTTGGCATCAAAAGATAACATGACCCAATCCAAAAAAAATTACAAACAAGTTCGCAAGCCAGTAGTATATTACAGTGTGAAAATCAACAGTTTTTGCAGGCTAGCAATGGGTAGGGTGAGAAAATGTCTCACTAGTTTAAACAGTGAGGTGCGAAAATCAAAGGTTTTCGCAGGCCATATACAGGTACAATGTGGGAACGTCTGTAAACAAAAGGAATTTGGAAAAAGGACAGAGAGTGTAAGTGAACTTTCAGATCCAGAGAGTCTGGATGGATCTCCCACAGACTCAGAAACTAGAAAACAAGCAATCAAAGCAAGGGAAACTAGACTAACTAGGAAACGGTCTATTCCCCAATGGATTCACCAATTTTTTTATAGGACAAATCAGTAGGTGCGGACACTAACTGGTCTCCCTAGATCCACCTAGATCTAGAACAAAACACACCAGAACATGACACTTTCCTTAAGTTTTAGATATTGAATTTACTAACTAAAGAGGGATAGGTGACATACCATTTAAACATCGCTTCCTCTCGCCATCACCATCCTGGCTCCATTCCAATGCTCATACAATGATGAACCTGCAAAAGAACACAACCAACCAAAGTGATAGTAATAGCATGAACTCAATATAAACCTATGTATGTGATCAAGGAATCATACAATAAAACACAACAAGCTTTATAGGAAAGCATCATATTACTATATCATATTAAATATGAAAGAGAGATTACAACCATGGCCTTGATGTCGTAAGGTCCCTTCCAACTATCCTTCATTCCCCACACATTTCCACTCCAAGAATTTTGAGCGCATAGATCTGATAATATTCACAATCTATCTTGACAAAATGGCTCATCTAGCCTAGCTAACAATCTCCAAAGCTCAATCCAATCCAAGCTCCAAAATCAAAAGCCAACTTTCTCCATGAGAGATCATCTCCTTTTATAAGTTGAAGAGGATAAGGTGAGGAGGTTAGGATGATCCCACTAAATCATGAAAGCGATTAAGATCCAAACCATTTGGATGCCAACTCACCATGGAAGTTTCTCCTTCTAGAAGCATCGAGAAGATACTCGTTTTTCCCATGTATGATCATTTTCGCACCCTGCCTATATAGCAACCTGCGAATACTTCATGACCTAGATATGGTGCAGCCTACGAAAAACAGGCATTTTCGCACCCTGGCTATATAGCAACCTGCGAACATCCTCTTTAATAGGGTTTTTACAAAGGAGAATGCAACTTCTTTTCTCAGGAAAAGTTCTTCTCCCTTCTTTCTTCAGGAACTCAGGCCATTGACCCCTATGAAGGCAACATATAGGTTTATATCATTAACGGTCATAGGGATGATGAAAATAATGTGTAACAAAGCAGCATATTGAAAGGAAGTTGTGAATCCTTGATGTTCAGGGTTCAACTTGTAGAGGACTACAATCCTCTTGAGATCCTCCCTTTCACACTCATTGCACATTTTTACTCTGCAATCTTATATCTGTCTTTCCAAATGATGTGCATCACTGAACCATTGTGTCTTTTAATAATGAACCAGCGTGCCTCTTCATTCACAATAGATTGTAATTAAAATTAACTTAATCGACTTCAAATCCCTTGTAGATTAATTTTGTTTTGATCTTTCTCATGTTAATCTTCCTTATGGAATGATCGATCTGAAAACCCTTCATGAAATTGATTAAAAATGTCAATTTCTTTGTTGCACTGAGATTTGGTTTCGTAGAGACTCGGCTATCGTAAGATCGAGATCAAGATTAAATCTTGACCATTGATTTCGATGTGCATATATATGTTATTCATGCATAATTGTTTTAGGCACCTATGTGCTTCCTTCAACCCACTTTACCTTTTACCAATGAACGGTTGGCCCATGATCTGATCTAATGGCCTACATTACTTCTGAAAATATCTTGATCCAACGACTCTGACTTAATTTCCATGTGAGATGGACGGTACTTATTTTATCTAGGTGCTTTAGATAGATCAGCGATTCATATATAATCAATCATTGATTGGACGATTCTTATTCATTTTAAACATGGAAATTTACTTAGATTTATTTATGTGACGGGTTCGCAGACTCTCGAAATTGCAGACTCACATGTCTTCTCGGGTGTCATCAAAATGCACACCCAACTTCCGCAGCCTCCAATATGAACCTATACTTAGAAAAAAATTTAAGTCATTTTTCTCGAGTTTGCGAAATCTCAGACTTGCGGACTCACATGTCTTCTCGGGTGTCATCAAAATCCACACCCAACTTTCGCAACCTCCAATATGAACCTATACTTAGAAAAAAAATTAAGTGATTTTTCTCGGGCTTGCGGACTCTCAGACTCGTGGACTCCTATCTCTTATAGGATGTCATCAAAATGCATGCCCAACTTCCATTACCTCCATAATGAACCATAATTAGAAAATAATTTTTATTTTTTTCCTGGGCTCGTGAACTCTCATACTCGTAGACTCATATCTCTTCTAGGATGTCATCAGAATGAATGCCCAACTTCCATTAACTCCATAATGAACCATACTTAGAAATTTTTAAGTGATATCGATAGAATATGATACTTAGCCATTTTTTTTGTTGCTCAACAGACTCGTGGAAAGAGATCCTATCCCTATGATCATGATTTCATTTTGATCCAACGATCAACATCGTTTATTTGTTCTTTATCGTCTGATCGTGCTCTTATTTTGATCCAACGATCAACATTGTTCTTCGCTCTTTACTATCGAGTTCTGCAATTGGTATAGCCAGATACTTGTATGGACGATAAATCCTATTAACTCTTGTTGACATCAATGACAACATAACACCATGTCCAACATTCTCCCCCTTTGGCATTGATGGAAACAAAGTAAAAAATATTTTTTTTATCTTAGTTTTACTGTGTATTCTCCCCCTTTGACAACAATGACAGAAGGGGCATCTCTTTGATCCCCATGAGATTGTACTCCCCCTCCCTTTTTTTTGATGAAGCTTGTGAAATTTTAATTAAATATGGAGATTACCCCCAATTTTTGTCTAAGGTATTCAAAAGTACTTATGGGTAACGATTTTGTGAATATATTTGCAATTTGTTCTTTAGTATCCACATATTCCACTTTAACAACCTTTTGAGAAACCTAGTCTCTCAGAAAATTGTATTTAATTGGGATATGCATGGTTTTATAATGCATAACAAGATTCTTAGATATATTTATGGCACTAGTGTTGTCATAGTTAATAGTGACTGGATGATCATATTTCACTTGTACATCTTCTAGGGTTTATTCTAGATTACTTGTGTGCAACAAGATGAAACAACAATGTACTCTGCTTCTGCTATAGATAGTGATATAGATTTATGTTTTTTACTTAACCATGATACCAGACATTTTCCCAGGTAGAATGATCCTCCAATAGTAATTTTCTTGTCATCTACACTACCAGCCCAATCTGCATCAACATATGCAGTCAATGTAAAATCTTTTGTTTTTGGAAACCATAAACCAAACTCCAGGGTTCCTTTAAGATATATGAATATTATTTTTACTGCCTTCCTGTGAGTTTATTTAGGTGTAGATTGAAATATACCTACTACTCCTACAACCTGCAAGATATTTGGAATTGTTTTTGTTGCATATAACATGCGACCAACCATTGATCTATACATGGTTTGGTCTACTCTTGGTGAATCATCATCTAGGCTTAGTTTGCGTCCTGTGACCATGGGAGTGCACATGGGTTTATTGTCTTCCATTTGGAATTTATTTAGAATTTATTTGATATATTTAGTTTGGGAAATGAATATTCCTTTATCTATTTGAGTGACTTGTAAACCTAGGAATAAATTCATTTCTCCTAGAATATACATTTCAAACTCTTTCTGCATTTCTGTAGCAATTTGTTTTGCTTAGTATAGTAAGATTACTTCCAAATATGATATCCTATACATATACCACCACAACAATTATATCTTGATCCTCTATTTTTATATATAGGTTTTTGTCAGTAGTCCCTCTCTTATATCCTTGCTTTTGTAGATACTAATCAAGTATTGAGAACCATCCTCTAGGGGCTTGTTTGAGACCATACCGAGCCTTCTTTAGTTTGCACACATAGTTCTGATTTTCTGTTAATATGAATCCTTACGGTTTCTCAATACATACTTCTTTTTCTAATGTTCCATTCATAAACGCCAACTTGACATCCATTTGATAAATTTTGAATTTTTTGAAGCTTGCAAATGCCAAGAACATTCTGATGGCCTCTAGTTTTTCTACTGGGGAAAAAGCGTTGGAGAGATTACTATTTTTGACACACTAGTTTAGTGGGAGCTAACTGATTAGTTATATTTTAGGCTTTCTATTTTTACCATCACTATTATGCATGCATGCATTCCTAAGGAAAGATAATTGCTTGATTGATTTTCTTAATTTTGGAATGTTCCTGCCTATATATGAGTGTCTTCCACTCATTCATTGTATCATATCGATCATTATCTATGTATCAATCATCAACTCATTGGAGTAGTGTGAATATGAATATATTTTCTTATTCTTCCATATTGAATCTCTCTTCCTTTCTTGATATGCTTTGATTGTACTTGCTTTATCTAGATATCTTTTGTAGGTTTCGATGAAACATTGACATGGTATTAGAGATATGCTACTTGGTGCAATCTAGACAAGCCAAAGAAGAGGAAAATTAGAGTTTCGGTGAGCAAAATCCATGTAACAGACCTTGTCGCAGCCTTTCTCTGTCGAAAAGTGTGACAAGTTGAACTTGTCGCACCTTCCCCCTGTTGAAAGGTGCGATGGTCGCACTCTGGACTTGTACATTACCCTATTACATTACCAAAGTGATACAAGGACCTGTCGCACCCTACTACACTACAAAGGGTGACAACAAGGGCCAATCACTCTATGTATGAAGGAATATTGTGACAACCTCCTAAAACCCCTTTCTTTTTGCAGTTATTTCTCCCAAAATATTAACTTTTTGAGGAAACAACTAGTGAGAGAAGTAAATCGACCCATTTTTACAGTGGGATTTAAATAGTTTGGTGAAATTCTTCACCGTTTTCTCAGAAAGGAAGTTGAAAGATCACCTACTGAAACTGATACAAAATTTTCACTTAAGGTGCCATTTCTACAATGATTTCTCAGTTTTTCACTTGCAGATTGAGAGTAAACTTTTAGGGGTTCTAAAAAATAGTGGGAGAGATGGACATGACACCTATTATATATTCAAACTTGGTGGTAATACTCACACCATACAATTATTTTGATTGGAATCCGAAGGAATAATTCCAATTAAGAAGGAAAGGATTGTACAAATTGACGATGGGGATAGAAAAAAACCCCACACCAGTAATTGAGAAGACTAGATGAATGAAATGAAAGGATGAAGCCACAAGACTTTTTCTTGAATTGATTTCAACTGATTTATGGTTTGATGTTGTAGCGTGAAAGACTCCAAACACAATCTAGACCACCTTGGAAAGTTTGTTTGGAAAGCATGATGAGATGAGAGGTCATATGCTTGATTTAGAGTTGAATACCCTGGATCCTAAATTTTTTGATAATATACTTGATTTCTTTACCAAGTTTAAATATTTGATATTGAGCTTGGCATATTGTGTTATTGATAAGTCTATACAAGTATATCAACTTATTCTAAAAATATTGGGTAAGTTAGGACCAAAATATGTTGCCTGTGTCTCTACTTTCCATTTTGGAAGATATCTCTTGGGAACAAATTGGAAGATGCCTACCATGGATCATTTCGTTGATTCTCTCACACATGAGCAGGAACAAATCATTCATATGGGCCTAATCAATTATCTTAAAGCACATGCACTCACCATGCATGATGGAAAAGGATCATCCAAATAGAAATAAAAGGGGGAATCACAACCAGAGCCAAAGAAGGAGGGATATTCCAACCCCTTCAAGGATTCTTCAGGTTCCAAGGATTCTTTAGGTTTCAAATACTCTTCAAGTTCCAAAGAGAAGAAGAAGAAGAAGGGAAAGTAGTGCACTTACTGCAATAAACCAAATCATGACAAATCCACATGCATGAAGAAACAAATCAATCTTATGACTCAAGTACTTCAACAGAACAACCTTGGAAACTTCATTCCATAAGGAGACAAGAAGAAGAAGGAAGAAAAACCTACATCGAAGAAAGGTAATCATCATTCTCTTGTTTTAATTAATTCCTCATATGATTCATGGATTATAGATTCTGGTGCATCAAATCATATGGCAACGAAAGAGGGAGTTTTTACTTCTTTGAGTTCTTGCTCAGACCCCCTTTTCTCATCGAGGATGATACTCCAGTAGCAATAGCAGGAGAGGGGAGAGTGGAACTCTAATGGCATTTTTGAGAATGTTTTACATGTTCCAAAGCTGTCCATAAATCTGCTCTTAGTTTATCATATCACTCAGAAAGGTAAAAAGGTTGAATTTACATCAAATTCAGTTTGTGTACTTGACATGCATGACAAATCCATTATTTCAATGGGTGAGGTAGATCACAAATAAAGGTTGTATAAATTCACTAAGTTTGTTGACCATGACTCCTCCTTACTACTAACACATGTTGATGATAGTAGTAGAGTATGACATGAGATATTTGGTCATTTAAAATTCAGGTATACACAATGACTTTCCAAGAAAGGAATGGTCAAAGGCTTGCCAAATATTTACTTTTTTGAAGGGGTTTTTGAAGGTTGCATTCTTGGAAAGCATCCTAAAGAGAAGTTTGAAAAGGGGAAGGCAAGGTGGACCTCCTCTTCCTTAGAACTTGTTCACAGTGATATCATTAGTCCATTTCCACATCCTTCCATCAACAAAGCAATGTATGTCCTTACATTCATTGATGATTACTCACACTATCATTGGGTTTATTTTCTTAGGAAAAATTCTGAATTTTTTTAGCATCTCAAAGACTTCAAAGTTCTAGTAGAAACATAGACTTGGAAGAAAATCAATATCCTATGCACATAAAATGGGGGGGAGTATATCAAAAAGTATGTTCAGAATATTTTTCATGAGGTTGGTATGCAATTGCAGCATACAGTACCATACACTCCACAATAAATGGAGTTGCTAAAAGGAAGAAACAATATCTCAAGGAGATGACCAATTACATGTTGCATGTGAGGTCTCTTCCTTCCAAACCTTGGGCTAAGGAACTTAACTGTGCAACTTATATACATAACATATCTCCTCATAGATTCATTGAGGACATGACACCTTTTGAGGGTTGGAGAAGTGAAAAACCATATGTCACACACTTCCACATATTTGGATCTCATGCATGGGCCCATATTCCTTCTGAAAAGAGGAAATCATTATATCCATAGAGCACACCTTGCATATTTGTGGTATATCCATATGATGTGAAGGGGTACATGTTAATTGATTCCTCTACAAACCAACTCATCATTGAGCACATTTTTAAGTTTGAGGAGATTCCTTTGCATGCACCTCCAGTGAAACATGCAAAGAGTCTTGTGTTTCCATCAATTCCAGACATCAGAGATGATGATTCCATACACTCAGATGCTACATATTCAGACTCAGATTCAGAGGATTCTACACATGGATCTAATCATGTAGTACAACTAGATGAGGAGCCAACATCAAAGCTTCAACAAATTCCCAAGTGGGCACATTCCACACTTTAGGCAGTAGAAAACCTTGCAGAGAATCCATTGGATTTGAGGAGGACTCGATCTCAACATGAAGAGCCTTCTCATGTACTTTCAGCTTCTGAACCTACGACGCCCATGCATTGCTATATGGTTTAATATTCTGATTCACAACTCTATAGTGAGGTTGTGGAAATTCCTTTATGGGAAGAAGCCATGTAGGAGAAGTATGACTCACTCGTAGAGAATCAAACTTGGGATCTAGTTCCACTTCCACCAGGGAGGAAACTTGTCAGATGAAAATGGGTCTATAGGACCAAGAGAGCAGCATATGGTCGAGTGATCAAGTACAAGGAAATACTAGTTTCAAAAGGATTTCAGTAGATTTATGGGATAGATTATGTTGAGACCTTTTCTCCTATAGCAAATATGGACTCCATTCGCTTGGTTCTAGCCATTGCAGCAACCAAAGTATGGGAATTTAACCAAATAGATGTGAATAATGATTTTCTTCATGGTGATATTTCATAGGAGATCTACATGGAGAAACCACAGGGGTTAATTCATAACTCTTCTTCAGTATGCAGAATGAAGAAGTCACTCTATGGCCTCAAGAGGGAACCTAGAGCATGGTATGAAAAGATGGATTCTTACATACTTTCACATGATTTTGTTAGATGTAAATCTGATTGCAATGTTTACATGTTGAGGACTATTGAGTCGTTGATGATTTTAGTACTCTATGTTGATGATCTTTTGATCACTGGTAGCTCTACTTCAAACATTGTTGTGGTCAAAGATATTTTGCATGACAGGTTCTCTATGATGGACATGGGTCCACTTCATTTGTTTCTTGGTCTTGAGATTAGCCAGGATGATTCAAGCATCAAAATTTCTCAGGATAAGTATGCCAKGGATATTCTAGATAGATTCCACATGACAGATTGTAATTCTTCACCTACACCCTTCTTATCTCGGATCATACGTGAGGATGGTGAGGATACACCAATAGTGGATAGAAATTTGTATCGATAGTTGGTGGGGAGTCTTTTGTATCTCACCCACAGTCATCTGGATATCTCATATGTAGTAGGAGTGGTTTCTAGATACATATAGGAGCCCCATTATCTTCACTAGAAGGCTGGTAAGCACTTCCTCAGATATGTTCAAGGTACCATGAGTTATGGGATTCACTATGCAGCTGGTTGTACGTTGGATCTCATAGGCTTCACATATTTTGATTGGGCTAGTGATGGAACATATCACAAGTCCACGTATGGGTACACTCTTAGTTTGGGGTTAGGCCCTATTTGTTGGTGAAGTAAGAAGAAGTCATTCATTGCCTTATATTACGCAGAGGTTGAGTATAGAGGAGTAGTCAACTGTGTCATTCAGGAACTTTGGCTTCAACACTTCCTTATCGAGATTGGTATCCAATTTCACTATCCGATTGTCATATGGTGTGACAATTAGAGTACACTAAGATTTTGCATAAATCCATTACAACGACAATGAACCAAACACATTGAGGTCCATATGAATTTCATCATATATCTAGTACATGATAGGACCATTGATTTGCAGTTATGTCCTATGTTTGAATAAATTGTCGATATCTTCACGAAGACCTTCACTGGAATTAATTTTCATACTTTGTGGGATCATTTTGGAGTGAAGAACATAGTTTCCTAGCAGTTTCCTTTTCCTTTTGATGCATTGTCTTTTGAGGGGGGGTTTTGTTCCCATGTGGTTTTCCCTCTTTCCTCATTTTTATCCAGTGTTCATTAGTTGCATTGTACATGAGTACCTAATATGGTCTAGTTGTTGGGACTCATTTTTACTCCATAGTATTGTTTAGGGGGGTGCTGGAGAAATTACTATTTTCAACATACTAGTTTAGTGAGAGTTAACTGACTAGTTTTATTTTAGACTTTCTATTTTTAACATCATTATTGTGCATGCATGCATTCCTAAGGAAAGCTAACTGCTTGATTGATTTTCTTATTTTTGGAATGTTCCTCCCTATATATGAGTGTATTCCACTCATTGATTGTATTGTATTGATCATCATATATGTATCAATCATCAACTCATTGGAGTAGTGCAAATATATTTTCTCATTCTTCCATATTGAATCTCTCTTCCTTTCTTGATAAGCTTTGTTTGTACTTGCTTTAGCTAKATCTCCTGTGCAGGTTTCAGTGAAACATTGAAAAAAAGTGTCTTCAAATTCAATACCTTCCACTTGGGCATATCCCTTGCATATTAATATAKCTTTGTTCTTCATGATCTGTCCATTTTCATTGAGYTTTTTTTTAAATATCCACTTGGTTCCTATCACATTCTTGTCATTGGGTCTAGGGACAAGTTCCCATGTATGGTTTATCTCAATTTGATTGAGTTCCTTGTTCATTGCTTTTATCTATTCTTCACTCTTGTTGGCTTCTGCAAACTTTTTTGGGYTATATTAATGAAATCATTGTCTGTTCAAAGTCAAATYTGAGTTTCCTTCTTGTTTCTACACCCAAATCTTTATCCCTTATAATCCGATTTTCAGGGTGATTCTTTTGAACTCTTTTTTATGGTGGTTTTGGCAAGGGTGTTTCTTCTTCATCCTACTCATCATCAGTTTTTGGTTCATTGTCCTGTAGTTCTTCAATATATTATTCTTCTTGTGATTCACCATCTTCTTCATCATCACTGGTTCTTCTCCATTCATCAAGTTTTGTTTCATCTTGAGACTTGATTTTTCTCAATTTTAGATCATCTATTTTCACATTTGCACTTTCCACTATTTTGTGCAATCTTAGATTATAGCACTTGTAGGCCCTTTTGTTAGGTGAATATCCCAAAAATATAACTTCATCTTATCTAGAGTCATTTTACCCTAGATTATATTCATCCCTCTTGTTGTAACACTTACTTCCAAAGACTTTGAAATGTTTCACAAATGTTGGTCTTCCAAACCACAATTCATAAGGTGTTTTCTCATGTTTATCTCTAAGTTGTGCTCGGTTAAGTATGTGGACTGCTATATATATTGCATCTCTCTAAAATTTGTCTAGAATCTTGGCCTCATTCAACATAGGTCTTCCGACTTCTTGAACAATTCTATTTTTCCTCTCTATAAATCCATTATGTCGAGGAGTTCTTGGAGCTGATAATTTTATCTTGATTCCATGATCTTGACAAAACTTATTGAATTCTTTAGAGGTAAATTCCACTCCATTATCTTATCTTAAACATTTGATTTTTAGATCTTTTTCATTCTATACATAAGTCTTGAATTCTTTAAACTTTTCAAATGCCTCCAATTTTTCTTTGAGAAAATATACCCAGGTCATCCTCGTGTAGTCATCAATGATCAACTTGAAATAGTCTTCCCTGTGTATGCCTCTAGTCCTAGAGGGCCCATAGAGATCAGTGTGAACAATCTCCAAGGGTTTTGATGTAGAATGTTCTTTTCACTTAAATATGATTCTTGTATGTTTTCCTAATTGATAGTGTTTGCAAACAAGACCTGAGGGCTTGATGACTTTTGGCATGTCTTTTACAACTCCCTTTTTAATGGATTTGATTAGGCTATCAAAGCTCAAGTGTCCCATCTTTTTGTGCCATAGCCAGATTTCATCTACTTGACTCATATGGAATTATTCTTCTTCCTCAATATCTAATATATACACATTGTGATCCAGGTGGATATTGGTGGACACCCACCTATTCCAACTGGCTCCTCTTGTCCATTTTAGTTCAACCCATTCTTCTATACTTCTTTGTAATTATGGCTTCTACACTTCTACGGTTGTCTGAATCCCTACACATATTCTAGGTGGATATTGGTGGCCTCTCACCTAATCCAACTGGATTATTTTGTATGTTTTCATGTCAACCCATCTTGTTGTAATTCTGGGGATGTTTTGGAGCCCTAAACAATGTTTTTTTGGCTCGCCATAGTCAAACTATAGACAAAGTTAGAGTTTGACGATAATGTGTATTTATCTGAAAGACCTTTCCAACTGGCTATCAAGTGCCTAAAACGGGGGTCGTATGCAAAAGTTACGACCCTAGGAAGTTGAGGTACCAACTTAACCATAGGGCCCATGTGACTTTTGGTGTTTCACCTCCTAGGGTTAGGTTTTTGTTTTCCTAGGGTTTCGACATTCATGAGTAATTTCAAAAAGGCCTCTAGAGCCTCATTGTAATCATTCTGCTCAAACAAATGCATGTAACAACCACATCTCTTCTCATAGATAGCTACCACTACTCAAGCAAGTGTTTCAGTTATGTAGTTTTACAGTTTCACCCTATTTTCATTTATTCAATAGAAGATATTGTTCACTGGATATATTTGTTATTATTCATATCTTTGTGTGTATTTTATTCAGTCTGTTAATCAGTTTGTTCCACTCCTAAATCCAAACCAGTGGTATCTGAGCAGTCTCCTCTTCATTTATTTTTCTTCATGCATGTCCTCGAAAAGATCTGGGTACAAGAAGTTGGGAATCGAACCAATCGAGCCGTTGCAAGATCGGTTGCACCGAGCCCGAAAAAAAACCATGGGGGAAGAAAATAAATATGATGGAGCATGATATCCTGTTAAAATTTTGCTCGAGGAAGCCCTCACGCGACAAAGGAACGAAATGATGGATAACTTTGTGCAGATCCTTCGATGACTGCCCACAGGAGAAGCATCTTCATCAAGCGACCATGCAACCCTCTTCAAGGTACATGTAAATTTTGATATTCCATTATTTGAGGGACTGATATATGTAGATGATATAGATAAATGGTTGAATCTACTCAGAGGGTATTTTTCGGTCCAAAATTTTTCCGATAGGGAAAATATTACTTTTGCACTCCCCAAGCTCATCTCCCATGTTAAGGACTGGAGGGATACTTACTATGAGCAAAGGGCAGTAGAGGAATATGTAATATTTTTGGTGGATCCTACATGGGATTCTTTATGGGATGCCATTAAAGAATAATACTACCCTGTTGGAAGCTACAAAGACCAGTACACCAGATGGACCACCTTGCGTCAAGAAAGGGACCAAAAAGTACCATATTTCACCAATATTTTCCATACCCTACGCACCAAATTGGGTATAAAATACTCTATGCATCATCTGGTGCTCAAATATCACAATTGTTCACATAGATACATTCAAACAGAAATAGATTTTTTGTACATCACCTCATTGGGCACGACTTATAGATACACTGCTAAGATCGAGCATAAATTTATGCAGAAGAGGCAAGAATTTGTATCTGCAAACTCCTCATAGTCAAAGCAGGGAAAAGGCGGCACCAACCCATAGAACAAGGGACTGATCCGAGATGTCCTCTCTCAGGACAACTAGTCCAATCCATAACACAAGGAGGGCAATGAGAAGACAAAGAAGGACATAGGAAAATGGTTTCATGAGTACCATAAAATCCCTTGGCACAACACTAAATAATGTCACTCCAAGTAGTCACTCATTGTCAAGATGAAGGCTTTTGAGTCAAGGGTCAATTCCAATTCTGAATCAAATCCAAAAGGAGGGAAGTGAATTATCGATGTCGAGCCCAATTTCATTAACTCTATGACCAAAGTACGACCAAGCAAACTAGAATAACCAGAGGAAGGGGAACACCTCTTTCACTCATAGATGTGGGTCAAGGGGGCTCTGTTGCATTTCATTATCGATAGAATCACTTAGAAGAACCCGATTTTAGTAGAGGTCATCAAGTGGTCGGACCTGCCAATGACACCGCACCCACAACCTTAAACCATTGGTTGGCTTTGCCAAGGAAGAGATCTTTGTGTCAACCAAAAATGTCGTCTGTGCTACGACATCAATCCCTTCAAAGATGAGGTATTGTGTGACATTTATCCCCTTGAAGTTTGTTATGTTCTTTTAGGACAACCATATTTGTGTAATCATCATGTTTTGTATGAGTATAGACCCCACAATGTTGTTATTACTTTAGGTAGACAATTGTACATGATACCATAGGTAGCGCCGGCTACCACTATTTATTTAATCTCTGCTAAGAAATACAGTAAGGTCATTTCACAGACCAATAAGTTCATCTTCTTTTGTATCCATGCTCAAAGTAAGAATAAGGTCATCACCACATCCATGGCCTCTACATAGAGACTTTGTTTGTAGCAGAAGTAAGTGGACGGGATCATGGAAGAATACAAATACATCTTCTCCTCACCAATCAGGGTACAGACGCACTGCCAAGTCAAGCATACAATTGATCTGACCCATGATGCACCTCTACCTAATGGACCAGTCTATCATCACTCATTGATGGAGAATGATGAAATCTGGCGTAAGATCCAATAGATTCTTCAAAAGGGGCACATCGAAACCAACTCCTCCCCTTACAGAAGTCCAATTGTACTAGTGCAAAATAAGGACGGGACTTGGCAACTCTGCATTGATTACAGAGCCTTAAAAAAAATCACAGTCAGGAGCCGATACCCAATTCCTAGGATTGATGACCTTCTTGACCAACTCAAGGGGAAAATTTTCTTCAACAATATTGACCTAAAGTCTGGCTACCACCAGGTTCCCATAAAACCAACTGATGTATGGAAGACAACCTTCAAATCTAAAGAAGGTCTCTTCGAATGCCTGGTCATGCCCTTTGTCTTAACAAATGCACCAACCACTTTAATGAGGTTGATGGATGATGTATTGAGACCCTTCACCAAGTCCTTTGTGGTGGTATATTTGGATGACATCCTCATATTCAGTAGAACTTGGGAGGAGCACATGAGGCATATTCAATGGGTTTTGAGCACTCTACGGTAGCATAAGCTATATACCAACTTGGAAAAATACTCTTTTGGCATGAACAGGGTCCAATAATTTGGCTACATTGTTGATGAGCATGGGGTACATGTTGATCCAGCTAAGATCCAATTCATCTGTGACTAGTCAGCCCCAAACACACAAACCGAGATTCAGAGCTTCTTGGGTCTGGCCAACTTCTCCTAATGGTTCATGTTGGGATTCTCCCATATTGCATGGGCCCTCAGCCAGGTGACCAAGGGAGGTGGAAGGGAAAATTTTGTGTGGGGTAAGGAACAACAACGATCATTTGACAATCTAAGGCATCGCTTGTGGTCACCTCACATACTCTCCTTTCCTGATCTGCAACAACTGTTCGATATTGAGACTGATGCATATGACTATGGTGTAGTCGCAGTCCTCACTCAACATGGTCATCTAGTGGCATACCATAGTGAGACACTATTAGATACTATGTGGAAATACCCCACCTATCACAGAGAAATGTATAGGATTGTACAATCCTCTCATCAATGGAAACATTACAATTTGGGAAAGGAGACAATCATCCTCACTAATCACAAGCCTCTGCAATTCATACAGACACATGGGAAATTGGAGAATGACTGCCATAAGAAGTGGTCCACCTACCTTCAACCATTCCATTTCAACATCAAGTATAAGATAGGGATCTCAAATTGTGTCACTGACTTCCTCAGTCGACCTCTTGTGGTTGCACTCACCACTATGCTCCATTCCTGTGGACATGAGCCATCTGAGTGGCCCCAAATTTATTAGGAAGATCTAGACTTCTCCACCACCTATCATATCTTGGGTACAGGCGCGACTGTCATCGATTTTCACATTCAGGAAGAACTATTATTCCATCTGGGCTCTCTCTGTGTTCCTACAAACAAGCGTGCAAAGATGGTCTAGGATGCCCACTACAGTCGGGTGGCAAAACATTTTTGCGTGGAGAAAACTGTGATTGTTCTTCAGAAACATTTTATTGGCCAAAACTTTGACATGATGTCAACAAGTATATCAGATCTTGCACTGCATGTGCCATTTCCAAGCCAACCATCAAGAAGCAAGGATTATACAACCCTCTTCCCACTCCTAAGAAGCCTTGGGAATCCATATCCATGGAGTACATGTATTGAATTGATACAGGTGGATATCGGTGGCCACCCATCTTTTCCAACTGGCTCAAAACAGTTTTCTGGCAATTTTGGCAATTTACTAGTTTTAGCAGTTTTAACTTCCAGGGCCATTTTGAGGGCCTAAATGAAGGTTTTTCAGGATAAATATTATTAATGATATCCAAAGGAATTATTGAGACCTGAAAATTAATCTCCTCGATGATACCTTTCCAATGGGATATCATATTCCTAAAATGGAGTTCGTATGCAAAAGTTACGACCCTGGGAAGTTGATGTACTAACTTACCCAGACGGGGCCCACACGACTTTTGGCGCTTCATCTCCTAGGGTTAGGTTTTTGGATGTATAGGGTTTTTTGCATTCATTTTTATTGTAAAAAGGCCTTCATATCCTCATTGTAATCATCTTCTTGCGAATGAGCTCAACCGTCGTATCTCTTCTTATAGATAAGTTGCCACCATTCCAACAAGCTTGTTTTTGCTGCATTTTACAATTTCAGCTTATTTCCTTATTGAATACAAAACCAATTTTATTGTATCTCTCTTATTTTGTGTTAAAAACCTATTAATAATATGTATTCATTTCCTTCTTCTCATAAAATCTGCATCAATGGTATCAAAGCAGTCTACTCCTTGTCGTCTTAATGCATGTCCTTGTAAGAAAAAGGAAACAGAGGAACCCTCATTATTTACAGTTACGGCCACCTAGGAATCCTTCAAGGATTATATTAAGGAACAATACTACCCTATCATAAGTTATGATGACTTGTATACTAAATAGACCACACTGTGGCAAGAAAGAGACCAAGCAGTGCCAGATTTCACAAATATCTGTCATACCTTGTGCGCCAAGTTGGGTATCAAAGATTCGGATCGACATCTAGTGATAAAGTATCACGATGCTCTACATAGATACATCCAGACCAAAATGGAACTTCTAGACATCTCATCCTTGGGCGCGGTCTACCGATATGTCGTCAAAATCAAGCAAAAGCTCAAACAAAAGACGCGACAATTTGGGCCTGGGAACCCCTCACAACAAAAGCCAGGAAAGGGTGGCCCCAACCCATAGAACAAAGGATAGAGAAAATATGGACAATATCAGGACAACCAATCCAATCCGCAAGAAAATAAGGACACTGAAAAGACAAAGAAATATACCGGGAAGTGGTGCGACTTCCATAAGATCCCTTGGCATAACACTGCTAACTATCGCTCAAAGAAGTCGCTGGTGGTCAAAGTGAAATCCTCTGAATTAGATATGGGTTTAGACTCTGAGCCAGAACTAGAAAGAGGAAGATAAATCATTGATGCAGAACCAAGTGCCACTGTTTCTACCACCAATCTCCATCCTGGTGAACCAGACGAGCTAGAAGAAGGAGAACATCTCTTCCATTCATAGATGTGGGTAAAAGGCACCCCGCTACACTTCATCGTTGATAGAGGTAGCCAGAAGAACCTCATCTCAGCAGAGGTCATCAAGCGGTTATCCCTACCGACAACACCGCACCCACAACCCTACACCATTGGATGGCTCTCCCAAGGAAGCAATCTCTGAGTCAGCCAACAGTGTTCACTGTCGTACGACGTCAAGCCCTTCAAAGACGAGGTATTGTGTGATGTTTCTCCTCTTGAAGTTTGTGATGTGATTTTGGGACAACCTTATTTATGGAAATGTCATGTTGTATATGAGTCTAGGTGTCGTAGTGTTATTATTACTTTGAACGGGAAATTGTACAGGATACCCGAGGCAGTCCCACCTAGGTCATCTCTTAGACAAGGAAGTTTTTCTTCTTTGTGATTTTCTCTCAGAATAAGTGAAAGATAACAGCCACATCCAGGGTCTCTGTGGCCATCCTCTCCATACAGCAGAAGCAAGTAGATAAGGTCATGGCAGAATACTCAGATATCTTCTCCTCACCAACTGGGGTACCTATGCACTGCCAAGTCAAGCACCCCATCGATCTGACCCCCGACGCACCACTACCCAATGGGCCAGTCTATCCCCACTCTCTTTTATAGAATGAGGAGATCAAGCGATAGATCCAAGAACTTCTCCACAAGGGGCACATCCATCCGATATCATCACCTTGTGGGAGCCCAATAGTGTCGGTACAGAAGAACGATTGAACCTAGTGACTCTGCATTGATTACCGGGCTCTGAATAAAATAACAGTCAGAAACTGGTACCCAATTCCCCGAATCGACGACCTCCTTAATCAACTCATGGGGGACAAATACTTCGGTAAGATTGATCTGAAGTCTGGCTACCACCAGGTCCCAATAGAACAGACAAATTTATGGAAAACTACCTTCAAGTCAAACAAAGGCCTTTTTGAATGGTTGGTCATGCCCTTTGGTTTGACAAATTCTCTAGCCAAATTCATGAGGATGATGGACGATATCCTGTGACCATTCACCAATACTTTTGTAGTGGCAGATCTGGATGACATTCTCATTTACAACAAGACTTGTGCCGAACACTTGCAGCACATTCAATATGCTCTACACACCCTGAAACAACACAAGTTATATGCCAACTTGGAAAAATGCTCCTTCGGCATGGACAGGGTCCATTACCTAGGCTACATAATTGATTAACATGGCATACATGTGGATCTAGCCAAGATCCAAGTCATCCATGACTGGCCAACCCCAACCACAATCACTGAGCTTCGGAGGTTCTTGTGCCTTTCCAATTTCTACCGCAGGTTCGTGTTGGGATTTTCCCATATTGCATGGGCCCTCAGCCAAATAGCCAGGGGTGGTGGCAAGGATAAATTTGTGTGGGGTCGGTCCCAACAACAAGTGTTCAATGATTTGAAGCAGTGCTTGAGCTCATCCCTAGTACTTTCACTACTAGACCTACAACAACCCTTTGAGATCGAGACAAATGCTTCAGACTATTCATTAGGCGTCGTTCTCACTCAGCACGACCACCCCATGGCCTATCATAGTGAGACACTATTAGATGTTGTCCATAAGTACCCTACTTATGACAAAGAAATGTACTCCATTGTGAAATCCTACTGCCAGTGGAGGCATTACATTCTTGGGAAGGGGACATTCATCCACACTAATCATAAGCCACTGCAGTTCATGCAGACATAAAGAAAATTGCAGAATCATCGCCATCAAAAGTGGTCCACATACTTGCAGCAATCCCACCTCAACATCAAGTATAAAACATGAATCACCAATTGTGTCGTTGATTTCCTTAGTAGATTGCCAATCTCAACACTCACCATGGTGCTTGAATCCTGTGGCCATGAGACCTCTGGATGGCCCCAACCCTATGAGATAGACCCGAACTTCGCCACCACCTACCAAATGTTGGGTGAAAATGTAGTTGTCAATAATTTCCATCTTCATGATGGGTTTTTGTGTTGTCTAGGCCATATCTGTGTTCCATCCAGCGAGCGAGTGAAGATGGTGGTAGAACACATTGGCGTCGAAAAGACAGTGGCGATGCTACAAAAACATTTCTACTGGCCGAAACTTTGATAGGAGGTCAGCAAGTATATTAGGTCCTACACTGCCTGCACTATTTCCAAACCGACCACTAAGAAACATGGCATGCACACCCCTCTTTCTACTCCTGACAGGCCATGGGAATCCATATCAATGGACTACATGTCGGGCCTCCCTTCCACCAAGCGGGGAAATGACTTTGTTTTTGTGGTTGTTTATCGATTTTCTAAGATGGAGATTATGGTTGCCTGCAAGAAGAACATCATAGCAGAGACGACTGGAAAGATCCTCTTTGAACAACTCTTGGTACATTTTGGAATCCCACAAATGATTGTCTCAGATCAAGGTAGTTGATTTCTCAACACATTATGGTTGAGCCTCTGCTTACTACTGGACACCAAGCTCACCCAATCCATGACCTTCCACACCTAGACAGATGGCGAAACCGAGGTTGTAAATCGAATTATTGTGCATATCGTTCGCATGTATAATTCAAATCACCCTCGTACATGGGATGAGATCCTTCCCTATGTCCAACATAGCTACAACCGAGCCCTACATAGCTCAGTTGACCATAGCCCCTTTCAAGTGGGGTTGGGACTCCAACCATTAGGTCCCATAGATGTTTCACTTCCCCTTGCAGCCACATATACTAACTCATATCCTAATCTAACTGAAGCTGACAAAGCCACCTGGTTCATTGAGTAGATCCAGCACATCTTCCAACAGGTTCAGGATATCCTACAGAATTCCAATGACAAGTACAAGCAGTGCCATGATCAACATTGGGTGCCACATAAGTTGCATATGGGAAACAAAGTTTGGTTGCACTTGTAGAAAGAAATCCTTACAAGACCCCATCAGAAGCTTCTCCCACTCCATCATGGGTTGTATGTAATGATCCCAAGCCATTATGCAAGGATCATCATTGTTTTGGTGTCTTTTTAAAAAAATTTCTGAGTGAGGTATTTCGTCAAACACTTTGCTGATCTACCTTTTAGATGTGTTTATATGTGTATATGCAGCAAGAACAGAAAGAGATAACCATGGAACATACCTCAACCATATGCAATAAGATAGACAAGCCAAAACATCTCAATTCTTCTTTATTCATAAAATAGAGAAACCTGCTACAATGAATATGCCGATCTGGAATGCTCAACAGATGGCCAAGAAGATAGACAATAGATAAGAGCTGCTAAAAAATGCTCCCGCTAATACAAAATAATGCCTCCAAAGGCTAAATAAGAAATGAAGATCAATACAAGAAGATTTGAATGCCAAACTCTCCAGCTGAAGAATGCCATGCTCCAATAGAAGGCTGAAACCCTCAATAACTTGGACCTGCTGCCAAAATTGTCCAATCACCCTAATAAATATGCCAACTGATAGATCGGGTGATGGTAAGAATAACCCAGGTGCCTGAATCTCCAAGATCCCTCTCAATCTCCGTAGATCTGAATTTCCCACTGAATGGGGTGCCCCA